>JAUESI010018522.1:0-16272 GCA_032275145.1 Synergus laeviventris | reverse complement strand
CAATGCATTTTTTCCATTTTCCCATAAGAGCCAATGTTAAATTAAAATCATGATATTTCAATAAATACGTTCAAGAATGACTTGAAACTTCGCGAAGATATTTATTATGCCTTATATTTTCAATTTTTCATGAAAAGGAAAATTTTTTGGATTTCGTTCTATGGCGGACGTACATCCTTAAGGAACGCCATCGCCAACACTCCATCTCCTCGCTCACTTCCATCTTCTCTAACTACTTCACTCTCTCTTTCTCTATCTACCGATCTATCTCACCCCCTACTCCTTTTCCCTCATAGTGGTGTGGCATACCGTCCTCACAGGGTCCTTCTATTCTTCCCCCGACCCTACATATTATCATCACCCCCCTCAAAATCGAAACTTACTTTAGTATATCAACTGGCGCCCAATGTGGGGCTCTCTTTCTTTATATATCATCTTAAAATATTTTTATTATAACACGTTGTTTACCAAAATCGAATGAAATACTTCATTTTCTCATAAAACTGACACAATAAAAAGATTTATCTCTCGGATTTTTACCCTGTGTTATTAATGTAATATTTACCGGAATATGCCTTGCATGTTGGTGTTCTGCAGGATTTAAGGTTTGACACAGTGTGAGATTCGTTGGTTTCGGATTTAGAAATGCATATTTCTCCATAGTATTGTTCAGTGTGCAGCAAGTGAGTGGGACCACTAATTCCCTTCGTCCAACTTCTTGAAGTCGCCACCAAGAAGTACCATAGTTACTACTTCCGTTGATACCACAGCAGGAAAACTAATAACAAAATAAAATATTATATTCTACTCAAGTTGAAGTTTTAACTTTAAAAATAAAAGTGTATTTAAAAACAACAAAAATATTGCACGAAGATCCAGGGAGGCAAAATCTCAATAAGCTGGCCAAACGTTTTCCAATCGAGTTGGAACTAATTTCTCACTGGTTTTCGATGTCTCTGATTACGAACTTGAAATCTTAAGAATTAATTTATAGGATTTCGATTTATGTTCTTCCTGGAATTTCCGCCGGCTGCATTCGATGCTGTTGCGAACCGAGGAACATAGAGAGAGGCAGTTCGTCCTGTCTCTCAGACGCCGCGAGGTCGACGGAGCTACTTAGTAGCGTAGATTTCGTTACTTAGATTCTTGAAAGCGTATCAAGATTATTTGTAGGCCACACTGAATCAAAGTTTAAATCAAGTCCCCAGAGTACATTGAATCTGTTTGAAATTAAGTATAGAGGGTTTTTTGGGGCTGATTACGAATCTGAAATAAAAAAATGTTAATTATAAATGGTGGATCTAATATATTCCTGTGACTGTTTAGCCTTTTTGTATAATATATTCAATAAAGATGATTCCTTGAGAATTGCAGAAAACGGTGGCCATCACCTCAACACTCAAAATGACCTTCGCCTTTTGCGGTCAAATTTCTTCCACTATAATTCAACTACTAGGTGAACTCGGATGTGTAGTCCTGGATCCAAATCCCGCCAGAGGTCACGAATTTTTAGCGTGTGTATTTGGTCGAATGGTCATCAATCACTTTGTAATAAATTTGTAATTTTTAATGAAGGATATTATGCACCATATTTACTCAGGTGTCTACGGGTGCTTTCTGCTGACCTCAACTGGAAATCCAGGGCATGTTTCGTCTTGAGTTGACATCGGATACAATTAAATTGATTAACCTAAAATATCTTCAACGTTAGCTGATCCAAAGTCTCCATGAACTTTATTCAGATCGACTATGATATGCGCAGCTGTCTACTTTTTAAAATCAAAATCTTTAATTACTGCACAGAACTCTTCTGGAAGGACATAGGATTTTGATCAAGACGGATATTTTGCACTAAGCTGCATTTGAGGAAGCTTTATTTCAAAATTCATTTTCTCCCAAAGTATTTGATGACACTTCATGAAATTTTGTACGTACGCATATTGATGTTAGAAATTTGAGACAATCAATTTTTCGTAATTTTCGAATCTAAAAAAAATGTGAAAATAAACCAATTGCATTAAAAACATGTGCTCAATATGTTTTACCAATTTTGAAAGGTAAACTACGTTTATCGAAGAAAATATTTGCGAAGAAAGAAGTTCTTTAATCTTTTTCGTCAAATTATAACAGTAAAATTTCTCAGAGCAAAGTCTGTACCCTCACCGACCTAACGCGCTACGAGTTTACTATAAAGCAGTACTATAGTTAGTGCAATTAATACAAATTCCACTAATCAATGATAACATAGATATATAGATGGATATATGGTTTCATTGAAAAGTAAGGAGTTACGGTTATTAATAATAATTTTTAAATTAATTTTTTAACTTTCTTGTGTCATAAAAAACCAAATAATATAATATTAATAGATTTTCTTTAAAAACATGAATGATGAGATCCAATTTTCTAGTGAAATAATTTCTAAATTGTTTTCTCATTTTTCAAATTTGAATTATGGAATATTCATTTAAAAAGATAATAGGAACATAGATTGACTTAATTAAATTAATATACTAAAATTGCATAGAAATAGGGGCGGGGGATCATTCTGAGTCCGACTGATTATAGCAACTTAAAAGTCGGGAGGGGGGCCTTTGAAAATATTCCAAACTTAATGTTACCTCTATGAGGAAGCTAATCATATTTGTTTCGAGGAACTAAAGTGCTCATTGAATGAGTGGAAAAGTTGATACAATTTCACAGCTAGTAAAATTTTCCTAGTGCAATTAGACGGATCAAAACTCTTACCAAAATACCCCTGGCAATAACATTTTTTTTAAATCTCGCACTTCTTTTTGGAACATGCGCGAATTAATTGATCGGGAAGGAAATAGGGATAATAATTATAGTGAACGTTTATAAATATCACCTTTGTTTTATTAAACAAGACAACACACATACTAACGCGTACGTGGTCGGCTATAAACTAACGCTTTACTCGTCGAGATCACGGTGTATACAATATATGCGGTATTGTAACCGTACACTATTGAACCCTGCGGAATGGCAACCCAATGCATAGCTGCATTCGCGTTCTCGCATCCTACACCGCGAAACCCGTAAACGGAGCGTCTCCCAATCACGACATAACAAAAAGCGAGAATCACGAGTGATGAAAGCATGATCTAACTTACTCGTGATCGTCATGTATGCGTATCGCACATGAACTGCTTTTGCGATTTTCATTAAACTTTTTGTAGAAAAAGTCCCAAGATTTCTATTTTTCCCATGTATAATACGTATGTGTGCTCCCAGTGGCACTTAATATTAGAAACGTTTTTTTAGGAAAGTCCCTATGTCCAATGTCCTCAAAATGTTTTAATTACATTTTTGGAATATCTTTAGAGGACATCGGAACGTTTCTTGAACGTTTCAAAACGTGTCTAATAACGTGCGCTCACTGTGGTGTGCTGCAAGGAAATTTAGTGTTACATTTCTACAAACTGTGAATTGAATTTATTTTTGAAAAATATTTAATATTTCAAAATTATGAATATTTAATATAATAATAATAATAATAGTAACAAAAATAATAATAATGAAAAGTGTTGCATTTCTACGAACTGCGAATTGAATTTATTATAATAATAACTTCGTCGTTATTACCTATAGGACAAATGTCACAAGATTCGCAAGAATCATGTAATAAATATATTAAAAGATTCAGAGCAGACATTGAATCTGAATCTTCTGATGGTAAAAATTCAAAATTGTCTTTTTTTAGGGGTATCACTTACTTTTAATATTATATAGAATTACAGATTATATAAATTTAATATTATATTAGAATTAAATATTATTTCAGATAACCAGCCCGCCATTTATACTGAAAACCTTTTTGAAAAGGATTATTTAGTATACTCGTCCGCCATATGGGATCTGCCATTTTTTTCAAAATTTTTGACACGGAATTCGTAATCAGCGACCCCCAAAACCACCGAGTAAGAAAATTTAGCCCATTTTATGAACATTTAGTAGTTTTGGCCAGCTCTTCAGGATTTGGTCAAACTGTACATCATATGCACACGTATCCAAACGTATCAGCAGACACCTCAAGCAGATTCAACACAACATATTTATTTTCCAACTTATTATTCGACTTCCCGCGGACAACCTCCCCGATTTGAAATGGTTTTGGTCATAATACTACATCTATAATGTTAATTATTTTCAAACTAATCCATTTTCCTGGTTTTTCTACGTATTAACAAAAATTGAGTTGTATTAATAAAACCATTGTTTACTTTCACAAAACTGTCATGCGTAATTTACATGTGTGTGTCATATACAAACCATAGTTTGCGCCAAATCGACTGCAGCTGTGAATTGTTCACGACCAGGAACAGCATAGCTGCGCTGAAGAGCTCGTACCAAGCGCACTGGTCGCACTTTGATCCCCAATAAATTAGGCCAAAATACAGCAAATATGCACATTGCAGACTCTCCGATTAATAGCAGTACTATCATAATCATATACTAAAAGAAAAAAAGTTATTTTAAGACAATTCATTAAAAGATGTGTGGTTTATTCTGATTTACCTTGAGCACGCCAAAAATAATTGTTCTTTCCACTCACTAAATTTTGGTAAAGCTAGACATATGACCTTAATTTAAACGCAGTGGCTCTATGTTCAGTCTAAATAAAACAAGTGCATATAGTAGGGCGTAAGTAGTATAGCTAGGGGAATTCTGGAACACTTATCTATCGAGTTGGTTCAATTTGCTGCTAAATTGCATATCGATTACCGAGCGGACCAACATTGATCGCCGGTTTATTACCCTGAGTCGGTAATGCAGTTTTCTCAAGTCTGATAGTTACTTATCATACCAACTGACTGACTTGGTAAATCACCTATGGACATTAGATTGGTCCAAAAAACATCAAGTTTGGAATTTTCGAAATTTTTTTGCACTACTGTATTCCTCTCGCCAAAATAATATACTTGTATTTTTTTGTATGTTTTTTAATTAATATTTAGAGGTTGCAAAAAGCTGCTAAAGTTTTGTATTATTAAATCAAAAATCAAGCACTTCATCTTAAGTTTTTCTTCTTGACACTAATTCTAATCCTACCATTTAATAAAGTTGTGGTCTTAAAGCCGTCAGCAGATTTATTGCTATACTGGACTTCTACCTGAGATTTTCATGATCCTCAGCAGAAGAACGTCAGGTGTAAAAGTAAAAAATTAATTTGAAAAAATCGTTAATGTAAAATAAAATTGAATTTTCATTACAATTTGAAAAAATTTTCAAAACTTTCAAAAAAATTATTTGGTCATAAAATCATTGGAAAACCTGTAGCGCAAAATAGATAATTTTTGTGGAAAAAATGTTTATTTAAACAAATTTTGTTTAAACAAATGGTCCAGAAACTCAAGGTAGGGGAAAAAATAATATATGCAATTTATTTTGTGGAAGGAAGAAGAATCGAATACCGTTATATTGATTTTCTGTATCACGCATTTTTAAACAATTCGTTTAAATAATTTAAAAATGCACATTCTCCACTGATGCTTTATGTATTAAAATTAATTCACATTTTTTATTTTTTATTAAAAATAATTTCATGCAACCCTTGAACACTGCTCAGTTTCACTAGTAATAAAACTTGGTAGGTGTCCCTTTCCTTTTTATAGTGGTTGTAATTCTTTGAGATTTTCTACGAAACAGGTAAAAAGTTGAAACTGCTTGAATTGCTTTGCGATATTTTATATTGTTATTATTTATCAATTTCTTCTTCTTTTACATTATTTATACTCCATAAAATAAACTTTCCTTCAGTATAATTTTCAAATAAAAAAATTAATAAACAGACATAGAAAAAGGTCTCTGAAAAGTGCCAAAATGGCAATATTTAACTTTAAATTATAGCTTTAAATATTAAGTTTTTAAAGTGTTCTTTTTTAGAAAAGTAATTTCAACGTGTCATGAAACAGCATGCAAATGGACATCAATGTTGGATATTATTAATAAGGCTGAAAAGAGAAATGCAAAAAGACTTCATTTTCCCAATGTATTTTTCTACAAAAGCCATAGAAAAATAATAATATCTTTTGCAACCACTTAATATTAATTGAAAAACATACAAAAAAATACGGGTATATTATTTTGGCGAAGGAACACAGTAGTGCAAAAACATTTTGAAAATTCCAAACTTGATGTTTGTTGGACCATCCTAATGGACATACTAGCGCTCTTTATTTTTTGCTTTACCGCGATTTTTAAGTACCCGCGTATTTCATACGTGCTTTTATTTTTATTTACATTCCCGCGTATGCGCGCACAACTTCTGAAGTGGGGGCAGCAGTGTGTGTAGTGGGAGTGTGTGACATATAAGGGAGCACAAAACGGCAGAGAGACAGCTCTGTGGAACCAACCGACAGCAGCAGTCATACTGGCAGCAGAGACAACGATATCCTCGATTTGTAAGTAAACCTCATCCCACGTTACTATCCTTCCTGGCCTACTGGATTTATAAGTAAGCCTCCCAATTTACCATCCACCTGCAACTGGAATTGATAGTAAGTGGTATCCTTCCTTGCCTACTGGAAATGCTAGTAAGTGGTACCTTTCCTCGCCTACTGGAAATGCTAGTAAGCCTCCCACATTACCACCCAATGGCCTACTGGAATTTCTATTAAGCGGTACCTTTTCTCGCCTACTGGATTTACTAGTAAGCCTCCCAATTTACCACCCACCTGCCTACTAGAATTGCTAGTAAGCGGTATCCTTCCATGCCTACAGAATTTACTAGTAAGACTCCTACTTTACCACCTCACACCTGCTTAATGGATTTTTCTAGAAAGCCTCCCACTTTAACTCCCCACCCCTAACTATTGGTTTTCCATAGGCAACGGCAACATATCATTGTGAAAGCAGAGATAAAAGTAGCTGCATAGCAACCCGAAAGTAGAGGAAACTTCATCAGTCATCATGTCCACCAAACGCAACATTTCTGAGGAGCAGGACAACAACTATAGGCAGCCATTGAAACGAAGTCAGAATACAGATATTCTTAACGAATGTGAAGTGCTTATTCCACTAATTGAAGCGGCCTTAGTAACTGTCAATCTAGGCACACTAAATAATCTTTTAAGAACATTATATTGGACCTCTGAAAAGCAAAGATGTATTAATATTATTCAGCAAATTATGAGTCTTTGCGTTTTATTTGAAGTTTATTTAAAGAGAGGTGGTAGAATAGAGACGCCTGATGGTGCTGTGAATTATGATATAAGTGATCGTGTACGCTAGGCTGAATGTGAGAATGTGTTTCAATGTAGACTTCGAACAAGTGTTATCCTAAACCTTCTACATATTCGAGATATATTAAATAAGTATGGAGTAATAAAAGCGTATGCTATGCTCAGTGCAAAATTTAGAAAAGTAGTGAATGAAGAAGAGCAAATAATCTTATACCATTGTATGCTAAAACAAATGACATTTTTCCTACTACTATATTAGACGATTTGTTCAATGTATATGTAAGACAATCAATCCTGCGCAAAATTGAAGAATTTCAAGAAACCGATTCCGATTGGACATTACACTCAATCATGAAATTGCAAATTAATGTAAACAAATATAATCCAATACGATCAAGTTTCTATATCGATTTACCGTTAGAAATAAAAATGAGAAAAGCATGTGTGAATGTACAGAACAATGATGATGAGTGTTTTAAATGGGCTATCCTGGCAGAGAGAATTCTCACCATCTTTCTAAACATAAGCCATATGAAAATGAATTAGAATTTTATGGTATAGAGTTTCATCTTAAAAAATATTTCAAAGTTTGAAAAACAGAAGGACATATCAGTCAACGTATATGGTCTTATGATCAGGAAATCGAATTATACTCTTATTCCTATACATCTTACATCACAAAAGTGAGATCAACATGTTAATCTTTTGCATGTACAAGCTGAGTATGCTGACGAGAATCTTGACAATGATGTATATGAGTTCGACGATACAGGCATTGAATTTACTGATTTCCACTATGTGTGGATTAAAGACCTGTCTAGGTTAGTTAGTCAACGACTATCGAAAAAAAAATGTAAAAAGTACATTTGTGATCGATGTTTGCATTATTTCTCAACACAAGATAAGTTATCTTGTAAAAACTTGTAAAAAATAAATCATTGTAGAATCATACTACCAAAACATAAACAAAACTTTTTTGAATTTAAGAACTATAGAAATAAGGAAAAGGTACCGTTTGAAGTTTTTTAAAATCATAAGATACTTAGTATAGGCTATTACGTTAAATATGGCTATGACGATTCTCTTTCTGAATATAAGGCATTTCGTGTAGAGGAAAACGATCCTCCCAAGTGGTTTGCTGAAGAGTTGCAACAATTAGCCGAAAAAGTTAATAATATTTTTGAAAATCCACTACCAATGGATATCTTGACTACTCAGTAGAAGATAGCTTTTAGGAATAGTGCAACTTGTCTCATTTGTGAACTGACAATAGCACCAGAAAATAAAAAAGTGCGAGATCATTGTTATCTAACTGGAAAATATCGCGGACCTGCTCATGAAAATTATAACTTGAATTACCAAGATTGTCAAACGATACCCATTGTGTTTCGCAATTTAAGTGGCTATGATGCGCATTTTGTTATTCATGAAATTTCTACTCAATTCGAAGGCCATATAAAACTTCTACTCTTAAATAAGGAAAAATATATCTTCTTTACAAAATATGTGAAGGATAGTGAGATTAAATTTACATTTATAGATTCATTGAGGCTTATGTGGCTTCGAATTTAGAAAAATTAGCATCATACCCAGATGAATACAAAGTACTAAATTCTGTTTACTCTAATTTTTCTGATTCAAAAATCCAATTTTTGACAAGTAAAGGTATTTTTTCTTATGACTATTTTGACTGTAAAGAAAAGCTCAAAGATACTCAGTTACCATCAATAGAAAAATTCTATAGTACTTTGAATGATTTTACGGTTTCCACTAAAGATTATGAGCATGCGCAACGAGTATGCTTAGAATTTAATTGTCAAAATCTTGAGGATTATATGCACTTGCAAATCTAAACAGATATATTACTACTTGTGGATATACTTGAATATTTCAGAAATCAGTGCGTAATAGCTTATGATCTCGATCCTGCAAATTATTATACAACTCCTGGTTTGGCTTGGGACGCCATGTTGAAGTATACTAGAATAAGGTTAGCACTATTCACTGACATTGATAAACTCATGTTCATTGAGCTAGGTATTAGGGGTGGAGTTAGTCAATGTTCTAACAGCTATGCCAAAGCAAATAACCCATACATGAAAGTTTGCAATGAAAATGAGGAGTCGAGTTATGTAATGTATTTGGACGCCAACAATCTTTATGGTTGGAGTATGGTCCAAACACTACCATTTGGTGATTTCAAGTAGGTTTCTGACGTTGACAATAATTTCAACTTTAATATTCCAGATGATGCATCAGTTGGATATATTCTCGAAGTAGATTTAAGTTACCCCGAAGAATTGCATGACATTCATAATGATTTTCCAATCTGTCCTGAAGACTCGAAAGCACCAGGGTCAAAACTGGAGAATTAACTACCCTCCTACCTAAGCGTAAGTACATTATCCATTACCGTGCACTCAAACAAGCTCTTAAAAATGTTCGAAAATACGTAGATGTGAAATAGTGACAAAGTGGGAAGGTAGGTATGGTGCAGAAGCTCTCATATTGAGACCTAATTTCCACAGCCGAGCAATTTTTTATGAAAACTTGGTGACTGTTGAACTTAGGAAGACTGAGGTTTTAATGAATAAACCAATTCATGTAGGGCTTTGTGTGCTGGATATTTCCAAAATCTTGATTGATGATTTCCACTATGATTATATCATTAAGAAATATGGTAAAAAGTGTAAACTATTGTCTACCAACACTGACAGCCTCATGTATCAAGTTAATTGCAATAATATTTTTGCGGAATGAAGGAAGATATCAACAAGTTTGACACCTGCGACTTCTCTTCAAATAATGTCTATGGAATGCCGTTAGCCAACAAAAAGATTTTAGGTTTAATGAAAGATGAGTGTAGTGGAAACATAGTAAAAGAGTTTGTTGGCTTGCGAAGCAAAATGTACAGTGGTCGGTTTAATGGTCAAGATTTTATAAAGAAAACCAAAGGTGTAAAAGCGGGCGCAGTAAAGAAGAATATAAGTTTTGACGATTATACTGAATGTTTGCGAAATATTTCAACTCAGACTAGAATATAATGATATACAATTCGATCTCGGCTTCATAAAGTAGAATCTATTAAACAGTTAAAGGTGGCCTTAAGCCCTACTGATGACAAGAGATACTTATTGTCAGGCAGTACCGACACCCTAGCGTGGGGTCATTATAAAATTCAGAAGTTAGAGGATGAAAGAATGGATGTAGACAGTGAATGAGTTTTATGTTGTATGAGTGTACCATATGTAAATATAGAATACTTTCTATGTTAATATAGACATTACAACTATCTAAAAAAAACATTGCTGTATAAATTTATTGTTTATCTTTATTCCAATAACCTTAGAAATATATTTAAACATTTATTTATTTTAACTTAACTTTAAGTTCTAGGCAAGTGCGAACAATCAATGCGTATCAAGTTACATAGAATTCCGAGAAATGAAGTCATATTAGATATTTTTATTTAAGTCCAAACAGGATGTATCCCCACTCTCGAGAAACAATATGTTTATCAAGTTACCTAGAATTCTGAGAAAGATGACGTCATATTAGACATTTTCATGCAAGTCCAAAACTGTTTCTACTCGTCTACTCCCACATTATTAAACTATACTTTAATATTAGTTTAACATTAAATAACTATATTTTAACATTATTTTATTATTATTTTAACATTATTTAACCGTAATTTAACATTTATTTAACATTACTTTAACAATTCTTTAACATTGCTTTAACATTACTTTAATAATAATACTTCAACATTACTTTAAAATTAGTTTAACATTAGTTTAACATTAACTAACTCTACTTTAACGTTACTTTTACATTACTTTAACATTAGTTCAACATTAGTTAACTATACTTTATAACATTACTTTAATCTTATTTTAACATTAGTTTAAAATTAGTTGCCTATACTTGAACATTGCTTTAATTACGTGTCTGACTTGATTATCCAACTATTATGTGAACTTTTAAAACTGAGCCATGTAACATAAACTTTGTTAGCACGTTTCTTGAGGACCTTTTCTACCAGATAAATGTCTGGATATTTGAGTTTTAAAAGTTCCTCTTGATAAAATCCTACAGCAACAAGTTGATTCTGATAATCCATTAGTTTATATGTCTTGTAGGTCTTGCAGGCACAACGGCATCCACAGTAAATAGTTCTGTTGTCCAGTTAGGTATATATTCTTTCTCGAAGACATTTTTGTACTTGTGCTAACTTGAACTTTGTCACCGACTTTGAATTTTTCTTTCCTTGAAGATATTTTCCATTGCTTATGAAATCTTTGTGAAAGTCTCCCTACATCCTCAGGTTTAACATCTTTAGGTTTCATTTCAATAGTATGCTGTTTCGTCTCGTTGTATTTAAAAAAGAAGACTGGCAAGATTTCTAACCACTTGTACTTACCTTGCAAACCGAATTGCGGCCATATCAAATTTTTGAGTGTGGGATTAAATCGTTTATAAATTGATACTTTTAGATTACTATAAGTTGAATATGGTTTGATGTTGTATTGATGCAATAAAGTTTTGAATTATGAGTTATAAAACTCTTTGCCTTGATCAGTATGCAAATTTTTTGGAGTACGTCCTTGCAAAAGAATGGATTTCGTAGCTTGTGAAACATATTCTCCATTTGCACTCTTGGTAGGCATAGCCCATGCATACTTTGAAAATATATCTATCACTGTAAGCAAATACTTGAATCCCTTATTCTATCGATAATATGGAATCATTTCTACCTAATCAGCTTGCTAGGTCTCCTCTATACCACGCATTATTACACGATGACGTGCATAATTTTTTCTTTCAGGTTTATGCAGCTCTCTGACTACTGTCACTTTCTTTGCGTCCATTTTCTAGTGCATTCAATCGAGCGTCTAGTTTAGCTATGAGCTCATCTTTGCGATATTCTTCTTGAGTATTAATTTTTTCTTTCATAGAGTCTTCAAGAATTCGCATCGAAATATTATTATTATTATCAATTTCGCTACGCATAGATGTCGTAACCTGATTAAGAGTTCAGATCTAGTTTTTAACAATATTTTATACAAGTCTTAAATTAACTGCATCGTCTGGAAAAAAAGATGTGGTTGGAGAAATATTTAATTAATGTACAGAATTTTGAGGAATTGAACTGTCCGTCATTGAGGAAATTAATGTCTGAAAATTTGTTAAGTATATGTATACATCATACTTTAGGAAATGCAAACTGTGCAGTAAATAATGTAATAATTCTCCGAAATTGGTTTCTGGACGATTCAATCATTTTTATGTATCCAATGCTATTAGGGGTAGTTATGAAGTAGATGTTAATATTAAGTTAAAAGATTTTTATAATAATAGTGAATCCTTTTTACAAACGAAAAATAGATTAAGATTTATTTTTTCTCTCTGACGAAATTACTTTTAATATAAAAAATTTGTATGTGTATTTAATTATTCAATAGCCTTAGCAGTACTTTAATATTAGTTTAGTTATCTAATTTATCTTAATTTCTATATTTAAATATTAAAAATATATACTATACTTAATTCTGGTGTCACGTCAACATAACGATAACAATTATTAATAATAATAATAATAATCACCAATTAATTAATCATTAATCACATGCCTTAAAACATACAAACATATAATCATATATAATTTCATTGTAAACATTTTATTGTAAACCTTAATTATTTATTTACTCAATTATAATAATTTGTAATTATGTAATTGACCCTTACAAATTTGAGCCATGATCAAAATATAAATCTGCAAGAGACCATCGACCCATATGCCTAAGCGCCTGCACTACAAGCTTCATCTTAGAACCACACTCACACATCTTCACTCAAATGTCCGTGCGACCAGAGCCACACATCTCTACTGCACGTCCATGAGAAGTTTTCCTGACATCCACACTAACTCGGTTTGCATGGACTGTAGGCCTCTGTGATACGCACACCATCAAAATAAGGGCGTTACTAATAACCACCTTATGACCTACCAATACCATGAAAACATGTGTTCCTACGCTGTCACCAATATTGCCACGGAGAGGTTGGCCCAAATTAAAAGATCTACACTAATACTACCTTGGAGAGGTTACACCGATACCAGACAAGTACCAAAAAACGATATATAAACACAACAGACTCAACAGCAGCCAGTGAGCCTAAAATTGTGTCCATTGTGATAAAGATTCAGTGCAGTGAGCCTAAAAATTGAATCCAGTGTAATAAACCAGTCAGTCCAGTGAGAATAACCAGAGACAAGTGCACACAGCTAGTCCAGCCAGTAACTATTGTGTTTAATAAATAAATTTATAAAGTCTAATTAATATCTTTCAATTCATTGGCTTGTTCCTCGTTCCCACTTTTACAAAGTTGTAGAGTAAAACGAGGGATTAGATTTAATAGAAATAGAGTCTGTTGCCAGTTAGAAATATTATAATAATACCTTAGGCAGGACGTAACACTAGAAAAGGAATGAAGGAAGAAACAATATTTTTTGAATTTAAGATTTATTTATTAAAAACATTTATGAAGACATTCCATTTATTTCTTTGTTTACATAAGTTTGAATTCTAAGTTATGACATGTACTTCCCAGGTAGACCATTTGCAACTTGTTTGACGCAGCACTTTCTTGCATCATATGTAGACTATTCGGATCCTCATCGAAGAACTTTCTTAATCTAGTAGGTAAAAAAGTATAAAACTCCTGATTCAATTCAGCGACGATCTTGAGTCCACACCTAGTCTGTAACTTCCGCAGCTGTGATACATTATAAAGACCCTCTGGAATAAGTTTAGATAACGGCTTCGTTGGTAGAAATGTCTCCGTACGTCCAACAGCTTTAATCTTGTCCAAATCCATTTTTTCTCCTCTTGCAATACTGCTTTCAAGTTACTCTGCTGCTACCTCTGCTTTTAGGATACTCTGCAAATCAAATAGATAGACGGTGGTTTATTAACAAATTGAGTAGGCGAGGAAATTATGCATGAGGTTGTAAAGTGGGGGGCTTACTGTTAATTCCAGTAGGCCAGGAAATGTACCGCTTACTAGCATTTCCAGTAGACAAGGAAGGATACCGCTTACTAGCAATTCCAGTAGGCAGGTGGGTGGAAAATTGGGAGGCTTACTAGTAAATTCAGTAGGCAAAGGAGGATACCGCTTACTAGCAATTCCAGTAGGCCAGTGGCCAGATTGATTTGCTCTTATTCATTCATTACTTTTCTAAATTTTGCACTGAGAACAGCATACGCTTTTATTACTTCATACTTATTTAATATATCTCGAATATGTAGAAGGTTTAGGATAACACTTGTTCGAAGTCTACATTGAAACGCATTCTCACATTCAGCCTAGCGTACACGATCACTTATATCATAATTCACAGCACCGTCAGGCGTCTCTATTCTACCACCTCGCTTTAAATAAACTTCAAATAAAGCGCAAAGAGTCATAATTTGCTGAATAATATTAATACATCTCTGCTTCTCAGAGGTCCAATATAATGTTCTTAAAAGATTATTTAGTGTACCTAGATTGCCAGTTGCTAAGACCACTTCAATTAGTGGAATGAGCACTTCACATTCGTTAAGAATATCTGTATTCTGACTTCATTTCAATGGCTGACTATCGTTGTTGTCCTCCTCAGAAATGTTGCGTTTGGTAGAGATGATGACTGATGAAGTTTCCTCTGCTTTCGGATTGCTGTGCAACTGCTTTTATCTCTGCTTTCACAATGCTGTGCTGCTATTGCCTATGGAAATTCAATAGTTAGAGGTGGGGAGTTAAAGTGGGAGGCTTACTAGAAAAATCCATTAAGCAGATGTGAGGTGGTAAAGTAGGCGGCTTACTAGTAAATCCAGTAGGCATGGAAGGATACCGCTTGCTAGCAATTCCAGTAGGCAGGTGGGTAGTAAATTGGGAGGCATACTAGTAAATCCAGTAGACGAGGAAGGGTAGTAACGTTGGATGAGATTTACTTGCATATCGAGGAGATCGTTGTCTCTGCTGCAGGTATGACTACTGCGGACGGTTGCTTCCACACAGTTGTCTCTCTACCGTTTCGCGCTGCCTTATATGTCACACACTCCCACTACACACATTGTTGCCCCACTTTAGAAGTTGTGCGCACATACGCAGGAATGTGAATAAAAGAGAAAAGCACATATGAAATACGCGGGAACTTAAAAATCGCGGGAACGTAAAAGAACAAAAAAAAATATCGCTAGAACGTTTATAGGTGAACTACCAAGTCAGTCGGTCGGTACGGTAAGTAAACACCAAGCTTGAGAAAACTACATTACCGACTCAGGGTAATAAACCGACGATCAATGTGAACTACCAAGCCAGTTGGTGTATGCATGTACTAAATTAATAAATAATTATGTAATAGTCACGTTGATGTGAGAACAGAATAGAATTGAAAAAAGGATTAAATATGCAAATTCCCCTACGACGTATACTGCTGTTCCCTGCTTCACAAGCTGCGTGCCGATATGCAGAAACGTAAAAGCATAATAGTAATTATAAGACTTCGTAAGTAAACTAACAATTCAGTCGGTAAATGTATGAACAAAATTAATTAATAATTATGCAATAGTCACGTTGATGTGACAATATAATAGAATTTAAAAAAGGATTTAATATGTAGATTCCCCTACTACACATACTGCTGATCCCCGCTGCACAAGTTGCATACGCATACGCGGAAACGTAAACAGCGCTTGGGAAATTCTAACACAATTTAAGTGATCTACCAAGTCAGTCAGTCGGTATGATAAGTAACAATCAAACTTGAGAAAACTGCATTACCGACTCAGGGTAATAAACCGGCAATCAATGGTGGCACTGTCGGTAAGTGATCCGCACTTTGGCAGAAAATTGAATCAACTCGACAGATAAGTGTTGCAGAACTCTCCATGCTATACTATTGGCGTATCGAAAATAAAGTTCTGTGCGCGAAGTTCTAATAGCAGAGAGAAGCTGAGAGTAAACATGCCCAGAGGAGGCCCAGCTATTAGTATAGTGGCGCCTCTGTGGCCCATTTCGG
>JAUESI010018145.1:0-16544 GCA_032275145.1 Synergus laeviventris | reverse complement strand
ATGGTATATGCAGGTGTATGTGCATAAGAAAATTATAAATTATACTTACCTAAATACATTCAATTCCATCGACGATTGTATGATTAAATTATGAAATAGAACAACTTTCACTTAAAGAAAACACCGTTGTTGCCAAATTTCACTTGTCAACAAATTATTAATATTTTTATTCATAAAAATGTGAACCTTTAAAATGTAGGGGAAAAGCGTAGTTAATTAAGAAAAGAGGCTAAAATAAATTAACACTTGCCAAATATTATTTAACTGTTCATTGTCACAATAAATTGTCTGAGGTCAAGAACTGCACTGGTATTTCTAGTACCTAGACCACCCAGAGACCCTTTTACCTCTTTTTTTTCTAGAGTTTTCTCTTCTTTTGAATTATACGAATATCATGGGTCTCTGGTTGGTCTTTCGAAGCTAAACTTTTACATTTAAAAATATTAATCTTCCTATTAATAATTAAGCGTCCGTAACATTCCCCTTACTGTATCGAAGTTACATTTTAGATACATTTCTAAACTTCAAGGATGCGCAGTTTTACCGCGGGTCTGCGATATGTTCCCGTTGCGGTTGTGATTTCTTCCACATGGACTCTTCCGTCCGTCCCTGGGAATACCTCGTTAACTCTTCCTTTCATCCATTAGTTTCTGTGAAGTTTGTGATTGCCAATGATCACCAGATCGCCAATTTTTAGGTCATTTTGACCTTTGTGCCACTTTGATCGTTTATTGAGGGTGGGCACATACTCCTTTATCCAACGCTGCCAAAATTGGTCAGCAAAGTACTGACTCATTCGCCGCTGCCTTCTGATAGAGCAATCTTCCTTTTGGTCTGGAGAACTTCTTCTTTTCGGGCTGGTTCCGTCATGATAGCCTCCAGGGCTGTCTTGACTGATCTGACGAGCCTCTTCCAGGCCCCACCCATGTGGGGACTTCCAGGTGGAATAAATTCCCACTCTATTAGTTCATCCGACGTTCACTTTTGAATTTCATTTTGATCCAATTCTGCCCATGCTTCTGGCAGGATACGTCGAGCTCCGATAAAATTCGTTCCGTTGTCAGACAGGATCTTCTTTGGTTTTCCTCTTTTTACCATCATTCGCCATAGAGCCATGATCATGGAATCTGTGGACAAAGAATGTGCGATTTCCAAATGTACGGCTCGAATCGCAAGACATGTGAAGAGTACACCATAGCGTTTCTCCTTTCTGCGTCCTATAGTGACCTGAAAAGGGCCAAAATAGTCCACTCCTGCGTTGCTGAACAGTGTGATAAATCCTTCCGTTCTAACAGGTGGAAGTTAAACCATTGGAGGAATGTATGGCTGTGCTCTCTGGTTACGGCAGTGCTGACAATCGTTCCAAATCACTCTGACCTACGTTGACGTGGAGGGTTTGGATTAAGAAACGTACTGCTGGATGCTTTCCATCTAAAATAATGGGTTGCCTCGCTGCCAGTCCAACTCCGCTGCAAGCCCTTATGCGACCATTCACCGGATTAATCCATCCTCGCCAATCACAGGTGATAGTTGGAAGAGTCATGATGTTCGCATTACAGCCTTCTGCTCTCGAAGATGTTGAAGATCTCCGGGGAAGCTCTGTGCCTGTACCATCTTCAGGATCTCCTTCACTTCTTGAAGTCCCTTTTAGGTGCTCTTCGCCATGTTCTCCACTTCTTAGCTAGGATTCTCGCCCAAGTTAACCCCGGGTCATCCTCATCCAGCTGGAGAACCTGTAAACATCAACAACTTCTACGAGTTTTACCTGTTCCTGAATCTGTAGACAGAATGTTTGTTCCTCTCCTGGTATCTTATCCTGAGACCACCTATCCTGAGGCCAGTATGTTTCCTTTTGGTTGAGAAATTCTGGGCCCTTGAACCATCTGCTGGTAGACTTCAATTACAAATGTTCCGTGTCTCTGGTCGCTTCATCAGCAACATTTTCTTTAGTAGAGATCCATCTCCAATCTTCTTCCTTCGAGGTGTCGAGGACTTCTGCAACTCTGTTGGCTTCGAAGACACTTGGATATTTCCTGGACTCTGAACGAATCCATTTCATCACCGTTTCAGAATCAGTCTAAAAAACTTTCTTAGAGATGCTAAGGCTGTATTTTGAGGTCACTTTTGCCGCTAACCGGGCGCCCATAACTGCTGCCTGCAATTCCAACCTCGGAATTGTTATTGCTTTTAAAGGAGCTACTCGGCTTTTCGATGATACCAAGCTCACTTTTGTGCCGTTTTCCCCCTCCAGTCGAAAGTATGCAATTGCTGCGAAGGCTTGCTAACTCGCATCACCGAAAATGTGTACTTGGATGTCCTTGATTTGTCTGAATCCTTGAGCGTAGAACCGCGGGATTAGCAGTTCGGTGGTGCTTCGTAAATCTTCCAACCAGGTCTTCCACTTGCTAGTCAGGTCCTCCGGTAGCGATTGATCCCATCCGAGCCCTACTCTCCACACATCTTGCATGAGGATCTTGGCCCATATTGACTAACCAAACTGACAACACGAGTTTTAATACTTCTCGCTTTGTTGGTGTCTTCTCTCCATCCACTTTCGGAAACACAGACGTAAATAAAAAGTTGTTCTTTGAAATCTCTGGTGTTCCTGTTTTTAATCTC
Source organism: Synergus laeviventris (assembly GCA_032275145.1). Lineage (NCBI taxonomy): Eukaryota > Metazoa > Arthropoda > Insecta > Hymenoptera > Cynipidae > Synergus > Synergus laeviventris. Next base: position 13,925 of record JAUESI010018145.1, on the reverse strand, counting down.
GTGGGCATCATAAGGTGATGAGACCGCTCCAAAGATCATTACCTGCATCTCGAAAACAATAAGATTTCCGGTTGCTTTATCCCGTCCAAAAATTCTCTGGCTAGATTGATCTTCTTCCCGAATCTTCACGTGATGGAACATCTCCTTTAGGTCGCCGTATATAGCTATTTTTCGCTCTCGAAACCGCAACAGAATGCCAACCAAAGAGCAGAGAAGGTCTGGACCTTTCAAAAGTTTGTCATTTAGACTTACCCCCTGGCTCCCAGCCGCTGCATTGAATACGATACGCATCTTCCCAGTTTTCTTGGGATTGAAAATTAGAAAGTGCTGGCGGTACCACGTCCTCGGACCTACTCGCATAACTTCTTCGTCCGTCAGTCTACGAGCGTAGCCTTTCTCCACATAATCCTGGATCTTCTTATGGTATTCTATCTTCAATGCTGGTTCTCGGCTTATTTTCTTCTCCAATAGTCGCAAACAGTTCTCCGCTAGGTAGCGACTGGGTGGTAGGAGTTCATCGTCTTTTCTCCAGAGGAGCCCGACTTCCCACCGGTCTCCACATCTTCGTGCATTTGTATTCAGAACCTCTTCAGCCCTTTGATCCCCTTTAGAGTGCAACTTGGTCGCAATCGAGCTCACTCCGAAGGATTATACGCTCCAGAATTTTTGCACAGCTTCTATGAGCTCGTCCATCTCCCCTTGATAACAGTACATCACGCACGCTGACTCTGTGCTCCCAAAGTTGCAGGGACCGTGGACTGTCCAACCTAAAGGGGTTAGAGGCCACGACCCTGCCGCAACGACCCGCGCAACGACCCGCCGGCCGACTGTGAGTGATGAAAAGCACTGACAGTTGCCGAATCTGGGAGTCTGTTGGGGAGCAGCTCACCGGCTCGTATGGGAGATTCGCACTCAGTAGGCTCACTGATTCTCTCTATCACTTGGTGCAACTATGATAGAGAGAAACGGGAAAGATAGACTCGTAGAAGATGTTAGATTGGAACAATCTACCAAGAGGCCGTTGAATCGTAGTTGAATGGCTCAACAAAGATCACGATTCACAGTAAGCTAGGAAGTTGTCAGCCAGGGCGAGCTGACTGACATCTCCCTTTGGAGACTCCTCTATACCACCTCCGCCCCTTTAAATGTTTTTCAGGTTACGTAGACTGTGGCTAGTTACTGTCGTAGTAGAGTCATTCCAAATAAATTTCCGAAGTGTTAACATTCGGAAAGAACTCACGAGTGTATATCTCGATTAGTGAACAGATTCCATCACGTATCCTTCACTCTAGCCAACCTAACTCTGCGTGAGGATCTTGCCGTTGTCCTCCGAATATAGAGACGCAAGCGACAACTTAACTCTTCCCTTTCTGTCTGAAAGGTACTGTAAGTTCTTACTAATTAATTAACCAATATTGTATATTATTCCAATTGCTGTAATAAACCTTTCATCATTTATATCATTTATGGTTCATTCAAGTAACACATTCTCCATAGGATTGGTAATAACAACGATCCTATAAAAATAAATGATTAGATATTACCAATCTGATCTCATCAGTAACTTTCGCCTTCAATAAATAGGTTAACTGTTACTGTTTTTCAAAATCTTGCCTAAAGCTCGGGTCGTAAAACTGATCATAAATTTCTAAACTTAGTGTACGTCATATCTGTATTTACATGATCTTCATACACATATTTAAGATTTTTATCATCTTGTCGAAAAAGAACTAATAAATTAACATTATCTGTAACTAAATGTTTAAGAATACGAGCATAAGTCTGGCATAGATAAAAACAGTCAACACTGACATGTCTACCCATGCAAAAGAAGGCTCTAACATTTTCTTGCTGCTCACAAGCAATGTCATCAAATATAAAGATATAATTAGATTTAGCGTTACCAGGTGAAACTACCTATTCATGTTCACTATACGGAAAATACTCAACACCATCCACATTTCTAAGTACTTTTTCCAAGAATTTATACTAGGGTTAGTGTTGAGATTTTTAGTAGAGATACATATTTTCAAATCTGAGACCATTTGGATGTAAAATTAGAGAAAGCAATGCATTTGTTTTACCACAATTTGATGGTCCACGAAAACTGAACGAATACTATCTGAGAGTAAATTACCATGACGTTTGACCTTCTTCAGCTTAGGTTGAACGAGGTTGTCTATATTTGCAACTGGAAATTGGGTTGGTTGTTTCTCAAACCGCATCTTGATCTTGACTGCTACAAAAGCTATATGTACAGTGCTTATATAGCCTGCGAGTTAGTCTAATATTATTCTTCATAGAGTAAGGAATGCCTATACACAGGAGAGAAAAAGTTAGAAAACATCGAGACAAAGGCTTCATTAATAGTTTTATTAATAAGTTTCCTTTCGAGTTAAATTTGCCAGGTTATCAGTATTGTGGTCCTGGTATGAAGCTGGCCAAATTACTAGAACGAGGTGATCCAGGAATAAATCCACTGGATTGTGCTTGTAAGGAGCACGATATTACCTACTCGAAAAATCGAGAGAATATTAAAGCGAGAAAGGCTGCAGATAGAACACTAGCTGAAAAAGCGTGGTTACGTGTTTTATCTAAAAACTCTGGTATTATAGAGAGAGCAGCTGCAATAGCTATAACTAACTAACCTCGTATTCTACCTATACCCTCAAAATTTTGTAGCACTTTACCAGTAATTCCAATTTTCGCTGGACTCAGTGCACTTGCAGCTCTTACTAGTGAATTCAATGGATTAGCAAAAGCTATAAATGACTCCAATGTAGCTAAAGAGCAACTTCAAGAAACTGGCCGTCATAACAGATCAATGGAGGAATTAGCTCTTGGAAAAGGGCTATATTTGAAACCCTATCGACAATCTAGGACTCTATCTCAATCCCCATCCTCAAGGTCAAGGTCTTAAATCTAAAAAACGTTAGTGAAAAAACTTGCAGTGAAGCTAAGACATCGTGCGTTAACTGATTTTGATATAATCAATTATGCCAAAACTCTAAAGATTCCATATTTTCGTGGAATCTTTATGCGAAATGAACTACCCAAAAATGGTTCCCATAAAAATGAATCTGATATTATTAATCTTGATGATAGAGATGGTCGTGGCACACACTGGGTAGCATTTGAAAAACAGGCTAATGAAATATTGTACTTTGACAGTTTTGGTAACCTTCAACCACCAAAGACCTTGTCAGGTATCTAGGGCTTAGTAGCTTCATAAAATACAATCATAATAGATATCTAGATTATGATACATTTCAGAGTGGACATTTATGTCTTAAATTCCTATGTGAACAGCTTAAAATAAAGAGTAAATATAATCTATATACGTTTAAGTAATTCCCAGTCTGTATTCAACATACCGAGAGGAATCATCATGGATGAATCACTCACGTTAACTATTTCGGGCAACTGATCTGTACTAGAAGTAGAATATTCTTCACAAATAGAGCTCTCACCAAACAAAAATTATGCTCTAGGTCTGGTTGAATTACTCACATTCAATTCAATTCCTAACATTGACGAGGGAAAGAATAAATTTTATATTGGTGATAAGGTGGTACATATACCCCCTGGAAGCTATGAAAATTAAGATATTCAAAAATATGTACAGTGTTATCTTGAAAAAAAATGATGACTTTTCTATTATAATCATTACAAAAAACAAATATGAGCTTGAGAATTATGTATAAAAGAATTTGGAAACAAAAGGCGTTATAATAAGTATTAAACTAAACAGCACTACGTTACGTGGTGAAATCAAGAGTAATCTTCAAGTTAACTTTAACCCAAAGGATTCTCTTGGTCAAGTGCACACGATTCATGAGTTCTTCCCAATAATTCCACAGGATATAAGATCGTTGAAGTACCATCACATGTCATTTACCTTCGGATCGCCGTAAAGACAATATATCATATTCAGCTTCACATTGTTAATCAAAACGGAAACTTGGTGAATTTTCGAGGAGAAACTATAACAATCCGATTACACGAAAAGTTAACTTCATCGGAAATGTTTATAACCGTAAAGTAGGTGGAAGATATATAAGTAAAACACCATGTCAGAAACCAATCAGTCTTCAATCAGTTCGCAAGAGACTAAAATCTTAGAACGTGCTCTTCCTGAAACAACTAGATCTAAAACTTGTACAAGAAAACAAAGGAGAAAGAATAAGCGACAATTAATTTATATATTTTTCACTTTTCGTTGTTACACATATAGAATAAGTACTAAATATTCAAGTTTCAGTTAGCTATGATGAATCTTTTTCTCACTGTGAGATTCATGCTCATCAATCTTACGCTTCATTATCATTTAATAATAGTGATAAAATAAGATTTGCATTTCAACATCAAGATTTATGCATTCTTTCAAGTAAAAGCTCATTGCATATACATGAAAAGCTAGATAAAGATGGTGGAATTACAGCTGCAAAAGCTACAAATGTGATTAGTAATGCAATATGCTGTTTATTCGATGAAATTCGTTACGAGTTGAATGGTATTGACATTGACCGATGCAAAAGTGTTGGACATACTAGTACAATGAAAACATTTATTTCGCTAACTCCTAATCAAGTAAATTCCACTGCAAATGCAGGTTGCCTTGCAACAAATGTGAATACTAGAATCACAAATAACACTGTATAATTTGATGTAAATATATTACTCAACATGATTTTTGGGTTTGCAGAAGATTATCGAAAGGTTATTGTGAATACCAAACATCAACTTATCTTAACAAGATCACGTACAGACATTACTGCTATTATTCAACCAGCAGAAGGAGATGTTGCAGAATTCAAAATTTTGCTTCATAAGGTGGAGTGGATGGTTCCTTATTTATTACCCGCAGATTGTTACAAGATACAACTGCTAAAGTATGTTGTAAAAGAACCCCTTATTTCAATGAGATGTAGATCATGAGAAATGTATGAGTGTCCATTAATTCCTGCAACTCAGAAATATGTGTGGCAAGTGAAAACTGCAACGAAATTAGAAAAACTACGATATGTTATACTAGAATTCCAAACAGCTCGAAAAGGTCACCGGAAAAGATATGGAAATCTCTTTGACAACTGTAACATTACAAACGTTAAACTTTTTTTAAATTCTCAATATTATCCGTATAGTAATTTAAATTTAAATTTTGATCAGAATCAGTTTGCATTATTATATGATATGTATGCTTATTTCTAAAACTCCTATTATAGGAAAGACTCTAAACCTCTGTTAAAGAGGAGTCTATTCAATGATAATGCTCCACTCATTGTAATTGATTGCTCAAATCAAAATGAATAAGATATTCGCTTAAGTGTTTTTATAAGCACACAAGAGTTTAGAAATATGCATTCTATTGTAGAGAAATTTATCAATTGCGAATTACCTTAGTTTTTTTAGTGCATTCCCATTTTTCACAGAAAATATTTCTGATTTTTACATTTACTTGACATTTTTCAGAAGTCATTTCTCCTGCTGAATGCTAAACTCCTTAGAACTTTGAATGCAGTAGTTGGTCAAAGAAGAGACAATTTTTCACGGATTTTTTTTTTTTGCCTTATTTTAAAAGGCAAGTATCATTATATTCTTGAAAGTTACAAAATTTGTATTTTAATTCAGATTAAACATAAGTCATGTTCTTTTTTGGAAACAGAAATCGTTCTTTAAAAGTTTTCTGATGTCCAGATAACTTTCAGGGAGCACCGTGAAAGGGTTTAATAACTACATTGGTCATTGGTTATCAGATGCAATCAATAGAGATGGTGGGAAACAGTTGAAAATGCGGAGAACAATGGGACAGGAACATTTAAACGAACAAACTTACTCAGGATTTCGTTTACTTTAAGTTTTTTGTATTTTCATAAGTAATTTTCGTTTAAATCCTTTGCTTACTCAGAATTTTGTTTATCCCGTATGTAAAAATTTCGTGGTAGTCTGAAGTCCCGTGATCGTCTAGTCTAGCATTGTCAAGGCCATCTGATCTAGACTATCTATTAGGGGCTGCGAAAACCTATCAGACGAGCTAGATTTATAATAATGAAAAAGTTTCTAAGTGTCAAAGTAGGTTATTTTCATTGTGCTCTTAGGTTTCTAAGAGATGTTACGAGGTTCCTGATTGATTAATTTTTTATATTTCTACTGATCTTCGGGTAAATTAGTTTATAATTAAGCTAATTTTTATATTTTCTACAAGATAAAATCTTACTGTTCTTCGCTTGAAAACATATGCATAAACTTTAAATATTTCTCTAGAGATGAAAAAAGAGTGAATAAAATAAGTCAGGTTTCTTTTCAAATTAGATGTTAAAAGAAGTTTGTTATCTGTATAGACCCACTTAAATCTGTAAACAATTATTAAATTTTTTTTTGTATTTTATAGGTTTGTAAATGGATAATCGTGAAATAAATAAGCAGTATGCTCGATTTGTGAGTAATTTGAGATTACGAAAACATCGTTTTGCCTCAACTTCTGAAGAAGCTGATATATTTATTCTTACACTGAAGATCTATCGACTAACTCGTTATTTGGAGCGGATACCTCGAGAATGTTGGAGACTTTCATTTAATTTATAACTTTCCAGCCATTGCTGAATATTTGAGCAAAGAGAGTGTAATTTCCCAATCTTCGTTAACCACTATTAGTTCGGAGTTACCGGCAAAAATTAAGAGGGCTGTGTATAGGGCCTTTCAGAAGCATTAAGCTACTCGGTTCTCACTCAGAAAGTTGATTATAAAATATGACATATTTGGTATGCTTGTATTCACAAAAGAATAATCTATGTCAGCAATTTAAAAAATTTTCTATTTTTTTTTTTATATAAAAAATATAAGAGAGCAAAGTTAGCCTACTTTTAAAGTCAAATTACTCGAATTGTGATGCATATTTCAAAATTTTTTTAAATTAGAACCATAGATTGATTCTTTGCAAACAACTTACTATATTTGAAATAAATATTGCATTTAATTAAATATGAAAAGAACGGTAACAACTATATGTCTTCAAGCAGTAATTGTATTTCGTCGTTACCGTCTTTCTCCCGAAGTTTATTGTAAAATTCTGACATATTTGGTATGCTTGGATTCATAAAAGAATAATCTACTCTTCTAGTTTATCAAATTTGCAAAAATATTGTTTATATTAAAAATATGAATGCTCAAAATTACCCTATTTTTAAAGATAAATTTCTCGAATTGTAATCCATATTTCAAAAATTTTTAAAACTAGCAGAGTAGATTCATTCTTTACGAACAAATTTCTATAATTAGAATTAAGATTGCATTTAATTAAATATGCAAAAAAACGGTAACAACTATATGTCTTCAAGCAGTAATTTTAAGGCCAGAAACTACCGATTCTGGCGGCAAAATAGTTAAGCAGACCTTTGGCACCCCTACTCACAGCAAAAACATTTTCCTCACTCCGAAAAACTTTTGGGCCACTGAATACTGTCGAGCTATACCTGACCTCTCTATAAAACAACATTTTTAAGTTTTCAAAAAACTTCTCTAGCCATTAAAAAATGTAAACGTTTCTTGAAATTCTGCATAGAATGATATACACTTTTAAATGTCAAAAAATTTTATTATTTATTGAGAAATTAAAAATAAGAGTCCCACCAAGCTTATCATTTTCGTAATCTAAATGTCAAAAGTAATGAGAATTTTACATTTTGATTGAGGAAAAACTGAATGTCAGTTGAATATCGTTCGACACATGCTTTCTAAGTAAGTAACAACCGATTCCCTCAAACACCAAATCGATGTACAAAATTCATACCACATGTGAAACTGAATTTCAAGATAAATAATATAATTATATCTGTTATGTGAGAAGATAAAATATATCATAAATTTTAACATTTAAAATGAAAGTAAATGCGCGCGCTTTCGATCTTGTTTAGGTAAATTTTGATTCATTCGACGGAGAATTGAATCACCTTTCAGGATTTCAAGCTAAATGGATGATTTAAAAAATTTATTTTTTATATATTTCTTAAAAACTTTTTCTATTGTCTTATACCACTTATTAATTCAGCAAAAGGCTACCTGCTGCTGTGAGGGTTTAGTCCTTGGGTCCTTGGCCCTTGGCTGATCTTGCTTTGTTTTGCCGCGTGCGGCACACATGTTATTGCGGACCGCTTATTACAGACTTTTTTTCGCATGCACCCTTTTTTGCCAAAAATATTCTTGTACTGATTGGCTGTGAAAAATTTTTTTTTCACTGGAAAACTCCACCCTTGGAGGCGTGCTTATCATACTTCTGTCTCTTTCGCACAATCAGCTCGAAGTTCCCACGGGTGTACACAGCCCTCTTAAGGTGTTACCGTTACTTCTTCCCAAAATCAATGCGTTACCATTACCGTTGCTTTTTCAAAACAAAAACGAACGCGCGCATTTACTTTGTTTTTAAATATTATATTTTATATTTTATTTATTCTTTTCCCATTAAATATAATTAATATTTTGTAATAAAAAAATTCAGTATAGGAAGAACAATTACATGATATGAATTTTCTAAACTTAACCAATTGTCCAAAAATAATATACATGTAATCTTTTTAGAATTAGATTAACGAAACTAAATTCAAATGATCCCGCGGAATTTCCATCCGGCAAGTTTCAATAGTTGAAAATCAGAATCGATACCTATACGACCGACGAATCAGGAATCGGAAAAGGCGTTACGATCTTTCGACTTCGACTCAATCCACTGTTTAGAATAAGATTGTAAATTTTTACCGTTACCGTTATCCAAAACAAGTAACAATAACGGTATCGTCATTAAAAGTAACGTGTTACTCCTAAAGACTGCTGTAAAATATATTTTATTATATTTTGCAAGTTAATTTAGTCGCAATCTCGACCGTCTAATTTTAAGCTAGCTTAATATGGCTCTGTTAGCATTGCTGATCAGACACTGGCTAGTATATATTTTTAGTAAAATTTAGTATTGTCATTAGTAAAAATTCTTATTATGACTTTTATTCTCAAATTACGACACAGTTTAGAAAAAATTGACATAAACAGTTTCTTTGTATATTTTTCGTATATAAATGCAATTTTTATTCTTCAATTTTTAAAATTAAAGAAAAATTTAAATTCTGTTATTAATTTTCAAAGCTCCGATAATTTCTTTAATAATCACATAAATTTCTATGTAATTCTTAAATAAGAAAGTTTAAGATGCCGTGAAATTTTTTGAATTCGAAGGGAACTCTCTTTCTATCTTGAGGTTAAATGAGTTTAAATTATACTCCAATAATTGCATGCTTGCACCTGCAAGTGAGTATAAATTATATCATTTATATATGCTAATTTTATTCTTAAAAAAATGTAGATGAATTAATTTATTGGTTTTACCTACGCAAAACCTGCCGCCCTCACTTATTCAATATGGCTCCCCAAGACCAAACTATGGATAAAGCGTTAGCTACACTGTAAGAAATGTTTGTAATTTTAGTTTACATAGGTAAATTAAATTTCAAACACGGTATACTAAATTTCCCACCTGTATACTAGATTCACTATACTTTGCAATTTTAGTTTACATGGTAAACTAACTTACAAACACGGTATACTAAATTTCCTACTGTATACTAAATTTGTTAAGTGTATACTAAGTTTCCTTTACGTATATAAATTTCACAATTTCTGTAACTAAAATTCGTATACGCGTGTACTAAAATTGGAATACACGTATACTAAAATTAGTGTACGCATATATACTAAATTTAGTATACGCGGATACTAAAATTCGTATAATCTATGTGCTTACTATCCGATACAGCTAGGTAGAGATTTTGTTTTACATTTCCAAGCGTTCGGTTGCTGCGTGGCTAAGTAGGTAGGCTTGGGTAGGCAGGCATGCGTGTTAGGTAGTGTGAAGAGGGTTCGAAACCCAACAGCGTTTAAGATATTTTTAAGAGCGAACGGTTTATACATATAAAATAAAGTCTAAGTATTCACTAATATTAATGTTAAAAGTGGACTCTATCCACGAAACATAGGAATATTTTTTTATTGTTTGAAACTAGACGCGTATACTAGAATTGGCATACGCGTATACTGCAATTAGTATACGCATATAGTAAATTTACTGAACTTGTAAACTAAATTTAGTTTCGTGTTGTGACTTTTGCTTCCATTTCCATTTTATTAATGAGTAGTTAAAACCAGTATCATGCCAGTGCAGAATTTTGGTAGTGGCACATTACCATTCCCAATACCGCCTCAGTACCGAAGTCAAATTCCAGCCGACTTACTTTAGTACTCAGCCGTTTTCCCAACGGTGTTATGCCAGTACCGCGCCAGTATCAGAAATCCTTATCCAGTATTGGCGCGGTACCGCGACGGTTGGTAATTTCAACTTGACTGGGAATGTGCATCTTTGTGGTGATTTATAACGTTCGCGATTTATATGCATAATTATAACGTTCGGCCTTGACGTGCGGCTTAGATGATCGATCATAGGGTCTGGACACGTGAAACAACCTGATGCATATTTATTATTTCAACATACCCACCATCCATTTATGTGACATAACCGACATAACTCAGCACTGATTCTTTTCTATATACAGTATTTTTCCTGCACTTTAATTCTTTCCTTTTTTAACACTTTACTGTGTAAATAAATTATGATATTTATCTAAAAGCTACTATAATTAGCAAGGATGCGAACTATTGAAAGTTACCCAATGCCAAGCAATGTTTATAACATAAATCTTGAGTTGAAATCTGCTATGACAGGGTGAACATATGTCAGAGAAGTCACGGAAGTCAGGGAAATGTCAGGGGACAAAAATTATCAGGGAAATCAGAGGAATATCAAGGAATTGCCAGTAGTTGTTAGGGAAAATATAAATTGATGTTTTAATAATAATAATAATAATTTTTTGTTTAATTAACAGATTTAAAATATTTTCATGGATTTCGAGGGATTATAAAGAATTTTTATGCACTCTTTGAGGTTCTATAGGTTTCTAAGGATTTCAAGAAATTTTTAATGATTTAATGGATTTTAGGAAGTTACTAGAAATTTTCAGAGGTTGCAAGAGATTTTTATTGTAGATGATTTTAAGAAGCATGTAAAGATTTGAAGTTTTTTACATTTTCTAAATTATTTTAAGATATTTTATTATTTCTCATGGAATTAAAAACAAATTTTTAAGATTTTTTTTAATTTTAAAGGATTTTGTGAAATTTTAAAGAATTTAATGTAATTTTAAGAGATTTTAAGGGATTTAAAATATTCTCGTGGAATTTTAAGAAATTTCAGAAAATTTTAACAGCTTGTGGTAATTACCATATACCTTAAAGGATTTCAAAAGTTATTTTTATGAATAGTTTGTACATATTAGGGGATTTTCAAGTTCCTTATTGAATTTCAAAGGATTTCAGCTATTTTTTTATTGTTAAATGATTCTGTACAATTTTACTGAATTTCAAAAGGATTTGATGGGATTTCATGGATTTCTAATAATTTTCTGTCAGAGTACTGTTAGGGAAATTATAAAATTGAATCTTATATGCCACACTCTTTATAAGAGCTATGTGTAACAATAATTAAATATAAAAGAAATTATTTGTACCCCTTATGGTAAATTACGTACAGTATTCAATCAAATCAGATTTCAAAAGATAAATAAATTTAATGAGAACTAACCTCATTAGAGTAATTAACAATTAATATATTTAAAGTAATTACAAAGAAATAATTTTATAACACTACTGAAACTTGTTTTGCTTAAACCTGCTTATGTGTGAAAAGAGTTTTAATCTCAGTTTTACCTCATAGATGGATTAAAAATATAATAATGATACCTCTTTATTACTTTGTTTTTTGAATGTAATATTGATTTTAGAATAATTATACTGTGCTTTTGATTAGTTTCACCAACGGTAAACTCTATTGAAATTGTATTCAAATTTATTTATGATATTTTCTATTTTTGAATTAATCACGTATTTGTAGTGATGTTTTTTTTATGTAAATCAGTTTTCTTCCTCCAAGAAACTGATCTCTTATTATTTTCTCAGCACATATATAGTTTAATGAAAGTTTCTTAGGAAGATACCTTTAATTCACTCTGGTTGATTTACTTACATAAAGTTTTTAGTATTACTCTTCTAAGTGAGTTTTACATCATTAATATCAATTGAAAAAGTATGATGTTCAATTATTTAGCATGAATTGATAATACTCTGGAAGAAATTTAATAGGGTGTGATAAATGAAAGCGAAAGACTAGATTTTGTACAATATTGTCTCTCATTATAAACGCATGAGAAGAAATATTACTTCCCACATCTCATCGCATATGTTTTGTCCGGCTCATTAGCCGCCCAAAATGTATGTATACGTTATTAATTTTAATTTGGAGTGATATCCTAGGCCTATTTACCTTTTTCAAAAGTTTCCGCAACTCTTTTACATATGTCCAAATTCAAAGTAAAATTTATTTGCACAAAAACTTATTTTGAAACACCTAATCTCCTACAGTCTGAAAATGTTTTCTTTCTATATTTTAACTAGCATTTTACTGTTTTCTATCAACCGCGTGACGTAAACGAGTCAAAAGAAAACGAAGCAAAAGAAAGCTCGCACGAGGATATTTTTTCGTCTTCACAAGTGAAATGATTACCTTGTTATGAAGATAGGAGAAATAAGGTTAGGTTGTTTTTCACACTCGATTTCGATGACACGTTCTCGAAGATGAGCGGCACGCTATTCGTTTATACCGGGGATTTTCGAATATAGAAAGGAATACAAAATAACGGGATCCTTTGGCAGAGAGACACCCTATTTAAGGGATGCGGGAGCGAGTACTGGGCGTCGTGTGTGTCCCGACGGCACGTATTCTCAATAGAGGCGTCACGACGCATGCGCTTCTTCCATATTCAACAAGAGCATCCACAGAAACAAAAGTGACTACCTGTACGATTAAAGTAAACTTATATTAGATTTCGCTTTTACGTGGCGCACGAAAATGCGTCCTAAATTCTATTGTTCCTAACATTTATTTAACCCACAATCATTTAATCTAATGATTATTTGCTGTATTATTTATTTTTACTAGTTTCAATCTCCTATCTTAGCACTTTCACGCTCAAGGGAAATATGTTTCCCTTTTTTAAAATTCGTTATCTATTCTTCAATTATTACCTAATCTATTTTTTTTAATGAATGTCATAAAGAACGTATGTCCAAGGCCGTAAATACGTTTCTAAACCTTAAAAAAAAAATAACTGTCAAACATTCTTTGAAGTTTGCACCAACACCTAAACCTTCATGGGCTGAACTGCGTATTATTTAATATTCTAATGAAATTAACTGCAGATAATGAGAATAAATACCAAAAAATACAAATTTATCATAAGGGAAATATTCTTCCATGCGGTCAATAAAAGATATATTTGTGTAGTATAAGTGTATATAGTCGCGGTCATAATTTATTGTTTTCTCGTATTTTTCTTACGTTTACTGTTACGTCGTAACAATTAAGTTTTATAAGTTATTAACAATTTATTTTTATTTCTGCGTTTGAGCAATTAAATTAATTTTTAACCGTCTTCTCTTTCATATTCTTTAATTTCACTTCGTCAGATTTATTAGCTTGTACGTTCATACAGCGCATAGAAAACCTTTAATTTTAGTTAAGCTCCTTCTTAAGAAGATGTCTCAAATTGTCAGCGTTCTGTAAACTGTTTAATTAATGATACAGAACTGTGCTCAAGTCATTGCCGTTAGATAAAAATAAGCAAAGAGGCGATATTTATGCCGTAAGTTCAAATGGTATAACATTCACGAAATGGATGGATACCAGGGGGGTGACATTCAAAACTAAAAGTGGCAATATGCTGGTCAAGGCCGAGTGGCGGCGCTGGCTGTACTTTTAGGCCATCAGTTTGAAA
>JAUESI010018116.1:0-16551 GCA_032275145.1 Synergus laeviventris | reverse complement strand
CTTATGCTCGAGGAAAATTAGCGTATTAATGGGAATTCAGATTCTGAATTTTTCTGAATTCTTCTCTTCTTACCGGGGTGCCTGCCGATGCCTGCCGGTGCAGCGCGCTGTGATTCGTTATTTTTGTCCTTTTTCCTGTTTGTGATTTTCAACCCTGAATATAAAAGTGTAGAAGGTCATAATTATGAAACCACGAAAATCTTAATTAAAATTGTAGTTTTTTTAAACTAAGAATTAACGTTTAGCGTTTCCTATAATAAAATGCACTGCCGGATTGATGAAATTGGTAAGGTTTATTTGTACAACAAATATATCAAAACGTGCCTAAAGATTTTAATTAATATTGAATGTTGAAATTTTTGTGTACATTTATCATTTTTTTAAAATTGATTTTGTAACTATAAGTTCTCAAATAATCAAAAGATTATTTGAAGAATATTGAGGAAGTTATATTTATTAGTAATTTTGAAAAATTTCGTTTTTACCTATAAGTTTTCAAATAACAAAAATTTAAAGCTTAGTCAATTGCAGGAATCACATCTCTATTTTTTCTAAAATAGAGGAATAAAGGGCTTGTTTTTCAAAAATAGAGGACTTTTGCAGGACGTTTTTTTGAAGTGAAAGATAGTATATTTTAGGTTTAATTTTTAACCTTTGGTTTTTAATTTAATTTTTATTTTTAAAAAAAACTTTATTATTTTTAGACCCACCTTCCGCCCCTAATATATTTCCGCACAGAAGTTTCAGATTGAAATTTATTCTAAAATGTTCCGAATCATTCCGGAATTTGTATCCGAAGCAAACAGTTTCATTCCGAATAAATCCGGTCAATTCGAATGAATTCTGTCAATCTGAATGAATCTGATTATTCTGAATTATTCGAATATACCAGATTCATTCAAATTGAAAGCTTGGATTGACCGTTCTGAAAGTTCGGATTTATTCTGATTTTGAATGGGCTTAGGATTAATTTGAATTGAAAAATGAAACAGAAAGTAAATCTGAATCTTTTTTTTTTTGGTGGGGGGTAATAATAAAAATTTTTAAAGGTTTTTTCAGATTGCAAATCGGCCATTTCCAAATAGCATCCTTTGCGCTTTGTCGGATATAATAGTAACAAATCTTACATAGAGGCAGATAGAGGTGAAGCTGATGATTAAAATTGACGTATTTTTATATTTTCTGATTGTAATTTCAGCCCATTCAGGTGAATTTTTCAAATTTTATTTTGTTGCCTCTATCATGTCTTGTATTATATAAAAATTAATTATGTTAACTTATTACGGAACACGCCAGTTTTGAACTCGAAAGCAATCGTACGAATTTCTATAAAACAATAGAAGAAGTACCTTATACGGTAAGTTTATTTTGGAAAATTGACAAATAATTATTATTTTTAAGTCATGCTACTCTGTACTACATAATAGAATTTTTTACATTAAAATCGGTTCAGTCAAATTTCGAGTAAAATATAAAAATTTAATTTTTTAGGCTCTGATATTAGGTCCGTTGGACTCAATGGAAGGAAAGTCATATTGCGGTGAAGCCATTATTTCAGAATTTTGATTAATTAATGCCACCAGTTGCTTTTTTAGAAAGTAAGTTTCTCCTTTTTTTTTTTTATATTTTAAGGTTTGATTCAGGTTCTGAATTTCAAAATGGAATTCTTCATTTCACATAAGGGCATGTGTTACTTACCATATGAGCAAATTTAGATTACCAAGGTTTTTTCTACAATTTTTACTTTTACAAAAAAAATAAAAGTGAACAGCCGTCCATGTTCACGTTCTCGACCGATGTGCACTATTATTTATTTTAAAAAGTAAAAATTGAAGAAAAAAACCTTGGTAATCTAAATTTGCTCATATGGTAAGTAACACATGCCCTTAAGGATGTGTATCACTTATCCAATCCCTACCTTACTGACCTTTTTTTCTCTACAACGTTATTTCTAAATTTTTTGAGATAGTACAGTTTTTTCCTTGCAATTATATTTCTACAGTTGTTGAGATATCCAGTTAAAAATTTTTTAAATTAAAGAAAATACCTGCAGGCCATATGTTACTATCCGATCCCTACTATACCGACATTTTTCTCTGCAACGATGCAGAGAACAATTGTCGGTAGGGTAGGGATCGGTTAACTGATACATGATTTTAATAATATTACTTATTAAGGGCATGTGATACTTAGAAAAATTATTGATTTTATATGTTCAAATTCCTCAACTTTACGGCTACAAAAATAAATATTTTGCCCTAAAACTTTGGGAAACGGTAAGAAAAAATATTTTTTTTTTGCTAAAACTTTCGTAAAGTATTCATAATGAACTTTCGATAATAATTATTTTTTAATTATTTCAGCCAAACGAGAGTCAATAGTCGCTTAGCATTTTTTATAACTTCCCTGAATTAATATTTAAGAAAAATTAATTCAGGGAAGTTATAAAAATGCTAAGCGACTATTATTGACTCTGGTTTGGTTGAAATAACTAAAAAATAATTATTATCGACAGTTCATTATCAATACTTCCGTTTAAGCAAAAAGAAATTTTTTTTTCATTATGCAAGATAAATCGTGTCAATAACGGTCCGTTTCAATGTTCTCTGCCGTTTCCCAAAGTTTCAGGGCAAAATATTCATTTTTGTAGCCGTAAAGTTGGGGAATTTGAACATATAAAATCAATACTTTTTCTAAGTATCACATGCCCTTAATGAAATCCATCATTTCTTTTACCAGCAACTCACAGGATTTAGAGGATGCATTATCTATTGAGAGCAACTTCAAAGTTTGGACAGGAATAGATTATCTTCATTTTATAGTTATACCAAATATACAATGCATGAACTTGACTACAGTGGTGTTGTATTGCCACCTTACAGAAGTTCTACTCCTTTTAATAATAACATCGCTTTGATTAAGGTATGTCCACAATTTAAAGATTTAAGGCCATGTATTACTTATCCGATCTCTAGCTTACAGACATTTTTTACTTTGCAACATTATTTCTAAATATATTCAGCTATTAAATTGAAAATAAATTGAAATATTATAAAGTATGCTTATTTGGTCCTAAATTTTTATTAAAATACAAATAAAATTTTAAACATTTTTTTTTGTAAATGTAAATATTTGGGACAAGATAAACGCACTTGAACAATTTAACTTTAATTATAGAAATTTCAAATTTGATACATCAATAAATTTAGAGGTAACTTTGCAGAGAAAAAAATGTTGGTAAGGTGGGGATCGGATAAGTAATACATGGCCTTAAGATGCATTTTTAAATTTGCTAAGTTTTTCTAAATCTAAAATTTCGTACCTAAATATGTAATTTAAAAAAAGTGTTACCATATGAACAATTGACTTTTCACGTGCTTTGGTTCATCTTATTAAATATTTTTTATGACATTTTAAACAACGATTAAGAATATGAGAACGGAGTTAAATAGACTATTTTTTATTTGAATAATTAAAGATTTTATTTTTGTTTACTGAAATCTATTTTTTTTAATTATATTCTAACACAACTAGGCAATCTACCTCCTTTTTATGTTCTCTATCATTTCCAATGTTTTAGCGAAAAACATTCATTATAACGGACAAATAGGTGTAGACAGTGATATACTGATATGGTAATAATATGGTAACTACTCATATAATACCTATCACATACAAATTATTTCAGCAGAATAGAAATTAATTTTTTTAACTACCTAAAAGACATGCTATTTATTGCTATTTATGTTCCATTTAATATCTCTTACCATTTTCAAAGTTGAGAAGGTAGGTTCCCTACCAATAACGATTCCTATCTTACGGACAGTTTCATATGTAAGATACCTTTTTTATAAAAAATATATCGACTTGAAAATCTGTGACATAAAATATACGGCACAGTGGAATGTTTATCTGATCCTAAACACATATTAAAAATTCTTTTACAAAATGAAAATTTCACTAATTTCATTATTCAATGTAAGTTAATGGAGCCAATTCGATTGGGACATAAACGAAAGGCAATTTTTATAGACAAAAAAAATGAGATGCCAATAAACGGGGATTTATTACAAGTATATGGATTTTCAATCACAAATTAGGTAATTAAATATTACTTTTTAATATATTTATTATACATGTGACTTAAACTCTTTTATCAATTAAAATACAAAATTTATTTTCCAGAATAATGTAGACTTTTTAAGGTCAATGTCGATGACCATGATTGGCTCAAAAATATGCTTCGCAAACAATCCTGTATTGACGAAAGTGATAATAAGACCTAAAGAGAAACTCTTCTGTGGCAAAATTGATTCTGGTCGTCGTCAATTAACTTCCTTCATAGCTGGAAGTCCTGTACTTTTCAAAAAGAAATTAATAGGAATCGTGCTAAATGAGAAAATTATAACTCCTAGTGTTACTTATATTCTTATAACAAGTGTTCCCGTCTTATACGACTGGATAGTGGACCCCACAAATCACCAATAATTCACCAGAAGAACCATTTTCAATTGATTAAATTAATGAAAGAGTGTTTGGCGGTTAATGACAATTATAGCAAATTTGAAAGTTAAATTATTTCTATTTTAAAAAGTTTATTCTTAGAAGTATTTATGAATATTTTAACAGTCACCAAAAATGTAGTGATGTGACATTCTCCTGAAAAGAAATGCCAAAAGAGAAAATTTTGCGAAAAAAGCTTTATAAAGCAGAAAATTCCCGAAAAATAACCAATAGAAAATAAAAACAAACAAAAAAACATCAAATAATATATCCCGAATTTGAATGTCGAAACAGTCGCGAAATTTAAATCTCGAACATTTTTGTTGTTTCTAATGATATTCTTTTGTGGAAAATTCACGTCATACAAAATATATCGCCCTAAAAAGGGACATTTTTAAATCAAATGTTCGAACGAGAAAAAAGATGCTCACGTAAAAAAATGTGCGGTCCTGAGAAGAGCCTTTTTGAAGTATATCAAAAAATAAATATGCCTGTATATATTTTAAGTCGATCAGTCAGTGATAAATAAATCAGCATTATAAATGTAGTACACAACTAACGTAGCATTTTAATTTCCAAAACACAAAATAAATCCTTTGTCTTGTTTACACTAGGCTCTAGTGGCCTTGATCTTCGGCATTGCCTTTTTCTTCCCATTCATCGTCTTCTTATTGTTAGACTTAGATTCCGATGGCTGTTTTTCTTTTTTTTGAGTCACTTCCTTAGAAGCTGATTTTTCTTCTTTTTTCTTGCTCTCAGTCACTTTTTTCACCCTAACTTTTTCCTCCTTTTTCATTTTGTTCTTTCTCTTCTTGGAAAATTTAAACGATCCTAAAGCTCCGATGCCAGTCGTGTTAATTAGAAATCCGTCTTCACTTGCTTGTTTGAGATAGGACTTTATTCTTGAGTAGGTGTATCTCATTTCAACTTCAAAATTCGTTGCGATGAATTTTTTAATGGCTTGAAGTGAAGATCCATTTCTTTTGTTGAGCTGTAGGATTGCAACTTCCACCATTTTTGAAGTAGAAGGATGTTTTGGTTTGGAAGTGGATGCGCCCTTCTCTGCCATCGTATTGAAACTTCTGATATAGGCTGAACGAAAACTCGAAACGAAAGTCACTGATTTTGATTCAAGCTTCAGTTCAGCTTTCCCGTCTGCCTTCGAATTGGGATCCGAAATACAGCGATGCGCCATTTGGTGGCTAAATGTGGCACTAAAATAACGGGATCTTTTTTCAAAGACTGTGCTATATTTTGGCGAGAGTCAAATTAAAATTTTTTTTAAAGCATATCTTAATAGAAAATTTCAAAGCTTTGAATTTTAATAATTTGAAAAGTTATAGTTAAACAATTAATTTTTTTAAATTAAAAATAACCATAACTTTCCTATTTCTCAATGAAATGTATTAAACTTACAGGTCGATCGATTCGCCTTGATTTAAAAAATTTTCATAAATCCTTCATCCTTCAATCAAAACGTAAAATTCTCATTGAAAATTATAAGCTTGGTCGTGCTCTTATTTTTCATTTTCCAATAAATAATCAAAATTTTTGACATTTAAAAGCTATAGTGTATATCATTCGATGCAGAATTTCAAGAAACATGTAAATCTTTTTATAGCTATAAGAAAAGTATTTTTAGGCAGTGTTTTGAGAACTTAAAACTTTGTACTTCCATTTGACGTTTGGCGGTTTTGAAGAAAAGGGTTTTTGGAGTGAAGAGTGAGGAAAATTGCTGTGAGTAGACGCGTGCTCAAATATTTTGCCGACAGGATCGGTATGGTTACTTGCCTCAAAATTACTGTTTGAAGTCGTAGCGTATTACGCGTTTTTTTTCATATTTATTTAAAGGCAATCCTTATTGTAAATATAGTAATTTTTTTGTAATGTATTAATCGATGTTTCTATGTTTTTAAAATTTTGAAATATGCGTCACAATTCGAGTAATTTGACTTTAAAAGTAGGATAACTTTGCGCACTTATATATGTATATAGGGAAAAGTTCCTAAAAGTGCCCCAGCAAACACATTATGTAACAACGGTTCCGTAGCAAACGGGTAAAATTGTTATTTCTGGTTATATAACTATTGTTATTGTTCAGTGATGTAGTTTCTCTATAACAGGAAGGTTACAATGTTATGTAACACTGTTACGGTGTGAAGATATAACAGTTACATAAAATGAAAAATGTAAAAATGCTGTAACAGTGTGATGAAAGCTTTACCGAAGAACAATGTAACATTTTTTCTGTTTCCTTGTTACACACATGCTCTATAACAGTTTTGTTATAAAATGTTATGTAAGTGAATTGTAACGACAGTACTGTGTAGTTATGTAAGTCGTATAAAGAATATACATCAATAACAGCTACTTAACAATGTGACATAATTTTTATGTAATAATCATCTAACATTTGTTCCCTAACTGTTTTACACGAATGATCTATAACAATTTCGTAGCAATGTTACGTAAGGATAGCGTAACAGCGTATCGGTGTAATTCTATAAGTTATGTATAACATACACTAGCAAACAATAGCTAACAGAAAACGTACATGGTGAAGACGGCGGGCACATGATTTCAAAAAATTATCGATTCTCGGTCGATAATCAAAGAGATCTACTAAAGTAACTCACTTCATTGTTGATGAGTCGCCTCATCAGTCTTCAGCACTCAGCAGTCTTTCACTGCTGCGGACGCGCGAAGTCATATACGTATTATATGCAAGGATTTTCACAAGGTTTCTCGTCATGAGTTAAATTTAAATTACATATTACAAATGTTTTTTGGCTATCCATTTATTACACTCAATCAGTGCAGACGTTGAAAAAAATTGATCCCCATTCTCGATATCGCGGAGACATCGGAAATGGCATAACCTCAAAATATACCAAATATAACCCTATTGAAAATATCCTGGAGGAAATCCGCGAGGATTTGCAAATTCCTCGAGGAATTCTGCTAGGATTGATTCTCTGACTCGAAAGGATGTAATCGAGGAACTTGAAAATCCTCATGAGTTTCCGCTTGTTTTCCTCGTCGTCCGAAAACGGGGATATATTGTTTACTTAACCTCGTTTTATATTTTTTACGTAGCTCCGTTATATAAATTTTACATAAATCCCTTTACGTAACTTCTATATAACATTATTACATAACATATATAGAACAGATTTACATTGCTTTGACGTCACAATGTGCTAGACCTGTTATAGAGCGTTATTAGCATCGTCAAGATTTTAAGTCACAGGTGACTACCTGTGTATCACCAGCTATGTAAAATGTTACTATCTGTTACGGAACAGTTACATAACTGTTATATAAACGTGTTTGCTGGGACCTTTAATCTTGTTTTTAATCTTTTTTAAATTGTCTTCGATCTTTTTCAGGTCATGAACGTATTAAACACCGCTGTGAAGAAGGCTGTGTTACGACCAGCAATAAGAATTTTATAATTTAGTTGTTTTTTATTAATAAATACTTTCAATTAATTTTCCATGTTTTTTATTGAAATACCATTAAATATTCATTAAAATTCTCGAATTTAAAATATCCGAGCTGTGACGTAATAATCCGAAATGGCCGTACACTGGTGCATAAACATTGGCACCATATGCATGCGACTGAACTTTATTTTTTTAATATCTTCATAAATAAAATAGATAAAGAATAGATAAAATAAATAAAATAGATAAATTTCTTATTATTTTCTATTTTAATATTTTACCAGTGTTGCAAACGATGACGCGAAGCACGAAGTAAACCACGTTGTATACTATACGTAGTATACTATCCCAATTCCCACGTCGTTTCCTACGTAGGTTTCCACCGTTTCCACGTAGGTTCCCACGCAGTCTACGACGTGGTTTACTACGTAGTTTACGATGTCGGAATTTTCAATAGGGGGATTTAAAAATTCCTCGAAAAGATCCTCGTGTCAGAGAATCGATCTTCGCAGAATTCCTCGAGGAAAATTTCAAATCCTCACGGATTTCCTCGTGTTTTCCTCGTCCGAAAATAACTCGAGGGTTTTTTTAATAGGGTTAGTAAAAGACTGAAAGTGATTTTTAAGAGTAGAAAATAATTATTAAAAGAGGTTTCTGAGGTTTTACAAAAGATATCAAGAATTTGAAAAGATTACAAAATATTTCAAGAGATTTTAATAATCTCTACAGATATTGAAATATTTTTTTATGATTTTAAGATATTTACAGAAGGTTTAAAACATACCAAAGAATTTCAAGTAATTTTTAGGAATTGCATTTGATTTCCTGCACATTAGAATCAATTCCTTTATATTTCTTTAAAACACCTCAAATGTCTTTAAATTTCTTGAATTCATTTTAATTCGCCCAAAATCGTTTGACTTCATTTGAAATTTTTTTTAATTCGTTCAATTTCCTTGAAGTCGCTTAAAATCTTGTGAAATCCATAGAAATCTGCTGGAGTCATCTATTGACAAACAGCGGGTATATGCGCACCTAATATTTGTAATGCGTTACATTTTTATAATCTGCTTTAAAATTTCGGTCGTAGAAAATTTTAAGATTAGAACTTCATATCTGCTTAGTCAATTGTGTCTTTCTGTTTATAACTTAGGAAACGATTTATTTGTACTGAAATAAAGCTTTTTAGAAGAGAGCTAGTGTCAATAAATTTTATAAATACTGATAAATGATTATAAAAGGCATACTTTATAAACATTTTCCATATTTGGCTCGTATTCAATTTACTTATTGAAGAATTAAAGCTGATTAAAGTATTATTTCATCATATGAGCTCAAAAATGCCTGTACAAATATACTTGAATCTTTTGATTCTTTGTGGAATTTGGTCTCATTGTCAAGGAATTATTAGGACCTTAGCAGATGATAATATTAGTAAGTAGAATGATTTCACTGCTTAAATATATGGAATGTAATACACTGGGAAACTTTTTATAAGAATATTTATTTCATTTCATAATCATAATTCGAAAAAATATTAGGAATTTTGGGATAACCGAGGCGCAGCTGGCTCCGTGATGATTAATGATAATTAATCTTGAAAATTATTACACTCTTATCCCAAATTTTGATATGTTGAAGAAGCAAAAATTACTATTAAACATTACAAAAATCGTTATTCTTCTTTAATAAAATTGTGACTATAAGAACTTTTCCCAGTCTAGATTTAATAAAGAATATTATCACAAATATAAAGTTGGTGAAACTAAATTTGCTCTTGTAGTATGCTTTCGTATACGAATGTGTTTGTGTATGAACTTAACATATAGAAAACTTGGAAATGGTCTAAACTCTATTATAAACTGTACAATTTTCGTAATAGTTAATCCTAAAATTCCAACTATCTAATAATTAACAAAAATCGACACCAATTTTTGCGAATATTGATATAAAATATTTCTCAGTGTAATAGGAAAAGATATAAAATGAGAAGTTAATTTATCAAATATTCTTGCAACAGAATCATCGAGTTTTCTCGGTCGCCAAAAACGTGTCGTTAGTGATGTGGAGAATGAAGACATACCAGTAGAAATTTTAGATCATAAATACATTGTAAATATTAAAGTAAATAATCGTAACTATTGCGTGGGTACAATTCTATCAAAACGTGTTATCATCACATCTGCTGGATGTGCTGAATTGCATAGAGATTATTACAAAGTTGTTTCTGGTTCAGCACTTTCAAATCGTCCAGTTGTAATTCACCATGTAACACAGATAATAGTACACAAAGGCAATTATTCGATCAGAACGAAGGATGGTATTGCCTTATTCACAATAAATCCAGCTTTCGAGTTTGGTAGATTGTCTAGATCAATAGAGATACATAATGAACCTGTACTACCAGGTACGCTTGGTAATGTCGTCGGTTGGGGATACAACCAATTTGCCAATGAGTGAGTCATCAATAATATATTAAATACTTAACCCATACAATTTTCGAGTCAAGCAAATTACACAATTTTTGTGGCTATGCAGAGATATTGACCAGAAATTCTCAAGATATATCAGTATAATGAATAACAAGTAAAATAAAAAATAACATTGTATATTCTACCCCATTTTAGTCGTGGAACACACCACCAGTTGAATCTACGATCAATTGAAGTACCTATAATATCACATCGAGAGTGTGTACGTAAGTATATGTTTCAATATCCGATTACCGATAAGGATGTTTGCACTTTTCATCCGCGAAGACGCGCTGGCAACACTGATGCTGGTGCTCCTTTGGTTATTAATAACTTGTTAGTTGGGGTTTTTTTTCGGAGAGGACCATTGGTACGTCCCTTTCATAATGATTACCCTGATGTTTTTGCGTTCTTGCAACATACCTATTACAGAGAATGGATCATGTCTAACATTTAAAAGATCGAATTACAGTTGCATATCATCTACCAATACAGCACCTATGTACTATAATGAGTGATAATCTATATAAAATTGTTGGTTTCTACAATAAAAATTGGACATAATAATCTTTTTTCCTTCATTTATCATTTTTATATGTTTCTATATATCTCAATTGCCGCATTAAAAATTAAATGTATTGTGACTCCAAAGAGGTCCCCAATCGTATACACTTCCAGTCAAATGTAGGAGTAAATTCACGTTAAAAGTCATAGCTACCTTACAATATAAAGCTTGAGTATGAGCATCAAAATCATCTAATAGTCAGCTCGATCTACTTCCTATGTTTGAATATTTTCCTTTTTTTATTATGTATATTGCTTCTACAAATAAATATTTCATGTTCGACTCTAATATTTTCGAAATAGACTCGGAAATATTAAACATAACAAAAAAATCTTTGTCAGCACATATATCTTTAACATAGATTTCGCCACAACAAACTGAACAGTGCACACATTTATTCTGTCGATGAAATTCCTCTATGTTACTATTTATGTGCCGCAGTGTGTGCACAAGGAATGCAGATTTACGCAATTTTTCGGACAAAATAATTTGCTAGAAGATAAAACGTGCTTGTCGAAAATACAATTTATTAAATTAAATAAGTCATAAATTTCTGATAAAACATAGTGCCTGTAGACGTGAGTACTTTATAAGCATTATTATGAATTCACCTATAGTTCTGTTAACATTTTTTTTATTGGATCGTTAAAGTTTTTGCTATTTACCATATCGTCCAGGGACTTATAACTATTCATAAATGAAAATTCCAAATTTTCTGTTTCGTCTGCTATTTCATTCATGAGGACTTCGTTACCGTTTCCAACATCGTAGAAAAAATCATCTTCTTCTGGATTCTTAAATGCACCAAATCACATAAATTAATGTAAAGGTTGTATAACATTTTTTACTTTTCAACTCGAAATTATATATACTAATTTCTGGACAAGTATATTTAATATTTTTCAAATTTTTTGTATTACCTTATAAGTGTATTTTTGTTCAGGTAATATTTACCCTGAAATCAGAGTAAATATTACACTTGTTTTTTTTAGTCCTATAAGTGTAACATTGAAACAAAAGATTTCAAAGTTTTAACCATGAAATTTTATGACTATAGCACTTCATATTGCCTAATATTACGTAATAACCTGTTTTTATCTTAGGAAATAATTTATTTCTTATGTGTACTAAAACTGCTGAGAAAAGAGTGTCATTAAAGTTTGCAAATCAAGAGAAACATTATAAAATACACACTTTATAAAAAATGTAATTTTACCCCATATTCAGGACAGTAATAAGTTTTAAGGAAATATTATAGTTCATCATCTCAGCTTTAATATGCCTGGAAAAATATACTTGGTTCTTTTAATTCTTTGCGTGAAATTTGGTCTCAAGTAATATTTGTAAAATAATACTGAGAGCTCACTTTGTCAAATTTTTGCAGAGGAATCATCGAGTTTTCTTGTTCGTCAAAAACATGTAATTAGTTAAATACCGTATGAAATGCACACCAGTGCGAATTACATTGTAAATATTTGATTAAATAATCGTATCCATTGCGTAGGTACCATTCTATCGCATCATGTTATCCTTACTGCTGCTCGATGTGTTGAATTTTATAGAAAGTCTTATAAAGTATTATAGTCTCTGAATCCGCACGTATAAATCGTGTATATGCAACTCACAATGTAACGCAGATAAAATAGACAATAGATATTAACCGAGAAGAATTTTTTCGCATGGTATTGCTTTGGTCACAGTGCGATTGGTTCTGTTTGTGGTTGATGGTGATACAACCTCAGAACCATTTCTGAGTAAGTTATCAATATATATTAAATACTTAAAAGATTTACAACATTCTTAAGTAAGGATGTTCATTATTAGTTTTTGAAAAGCGCAGAATATTAATAGATCATGAATCGCGGTTCCCCGCTGCTTAGTTGATAGTCGCGGTGGCTATACGCCTTCTCTACGTATATAAGCAGTTACTCGCAATACAATTTTAGTCTTATTTGAAGCACAATAAAAATGTATCAAGACTGTTATTTATACTTTATGTACTTTTGTAAATTTTCTCCTATCGGCTTATACGTTTTTTTGATTCTTATATTCAATGTTACGTTGTGGCAACACAGCGTGATGAAAGAAAATATATTTTTATTAGAAATTCTATCTCGAGCGAGGGTTTTTTATTGCGAGTACACTAATCTAGCAAACAAATGTTCAAGGATGTTGCATTACTCTCGAAAAAACGCACTCAACTGTTAAGTCATAAACGTTGGTCCGTTCGAGGCAAGGTATTAACGTCTTGTATGTCGCCAATATTTTATTCCCATCTTAGTCCTTTTCCTTTTTGGATTTTCCCAAATCTGTATATAAAAAAGAGAATGGCTAGTAATAATAGTTTAGAGTACCAGTCCTTGAACCGTCAGAAAACCAGGTGGAAAGCGAAAACAATTTTATTGTGTTTGAAAACACGCGAGAAAATTCTCCTCCAAGATCCGTGCGGGAACTTACAACTTAAACATCAATTGAAAGGATTGAAAGTCTTAAAGAGACATAGCTATAACTAATTGTAATTTATCATTTAACTTATAATATATAGCACACTAGTGAACTCACTCATAAACATTCAACGTATTATAATTATTTTATTACCTTCATACTTCCCTCAAAAAGTTTAGATAAAGGAAGGATATGTCGTGCCCGGACGTAACATTCAATTTAAAATTTTTTTACATATTTAAAATACATGCACAGCCAAAAAAAATCACAATTCGAAAGCTCTAACCTCTAACCACAACAGATTTGTTTGAAAACAGATTTGTCTGCCCTTGGCCCTGACCGCCCTGACTGACGACGGCGATGACGCGACGTTCTGCGCATGTCTTGAGTGATCGGAGTGAGGTATAAGAGGGGTGGACCCGCAGCGCCAACAGTTGGCCGGGCTTTATACTAAATTAAAATTATAATCATAATTCTTCATACTGCCTATTCGAGTGAAGAGGGCTTGATAGAGCACCAGACCGTCAATCTAAAGACCTGGGTTCGATTCCCAGCGGGGCTATAAGATAAAATTCTTTTACAACATGAAAAAAGTCAATATTTAAAAAATGCACAGTACATTTTCTTTAAAACATGTATTGTAATATTTGTTTATTTAATCATGCATATTATTGCATAATATTAATATTGCGTTTTGCTTCAGTAAAAAATAAAATAAATAAAAAAATAAATAAATTGTTTGGAATTTCGTACCACCCTATATACCTTCCAGGTATACGGGTCGATTCCCCCTGCTCCCCTCGCTTGAGGAGCTGTGGGTCACCTAATGTCTCGCTGCTCGCTAGACGATCTATTCTTACGGTGCGAGATAGTCGCTTATTGTTTTCGTGTGTGCTATTTATAATGTAAACATGTAAGCTGGACTTTTACTTTGAATAAATTCTGTTCTTAATCCAGTTCAATTTTATACCTTGAAATCAGTGTTTTTCTTGTCTTCACTTAATCACTTTTGCGTCATTATCTATATTTCGATTCTAATCCGAAACATTGGTCCTTCGAGCTGGATTTCTTAAGTGAAAAACCGGTAGTGAAAACGCTAAAAAGACAATCTCATCAAATTTTTGGAATAGCGTTATGCGCATTCAAGTGGTGAAACCACAATGTGCGTGTGAAAATGCACCAATCTCACCCGCACGTAGTGCTGATCACATGGCTGTGAGCGACCATGAGGGAAAATTTGTATAATTTTATGTAATCGCAGTATATCGCTTTATACACTTAATTATAAAGAAAATTCATTTTTTTATAAAAAAAATAATTTGGTACATATATAAAATTTCAGTAATAAATATTCATCAGTGTGGCCCAAAAATTTACATTTTAGAATTTTCAATGGGTGCCTTTACCTGCCTTTACAAAAAAAAAATCATTTTTACTACTCGCTCAAAACCATTTAATTTTTATTTTAATGTAAGATGACTAAAAGTAAAGAAACTGTAAGGTTGCCTTAAAGTTCAATTCGAATAGTGACAAGGCTTTTATGTTTATTACTGCAGCATTCAACCCTGTAACTTATCCTCTTTACAGCTAGGACGCCCTTTGATACTTGAAACCCTTTTTTTCCTTCAAGAAACTATTACTCCTTCCCTTCACCGGAACATTTTAAGGTGCATTTAAAACAAAATTTCACATTTTTACTCAACTTTTACTCCTGTTTTTTATATGTAAGTTAAATATTTATTATATTTTTATTTCTATAAATCAGTTTATCAATATTCTCAAATATATTTTTTGAAAGTTTCAAGTAAAACAAGGGTATTTAAGGCCCGCTAGGAGTCTCCAAATATTACGATTTTGTGCTATTTTAGATACGCCGAAAATTGTTGTTTAAACTTTTGAGGTTATACAAATTGAATTAAATGGATCTTCACTGGTGAGAGAATGAGTACATAAAAGCTTAAATAAATTGAATTATAATTTCCAGTCCAAAATCGAGAAAAAAAAACATGCAAAACGCATGTAGCGCCATCATGCTGAGGGCAGCACAACTATAAACTCATCCCCTGACGTCTCGCTCCCCGCGTCAAAATGTTAAGCTTGGTGGGCGTGGGCGAGGGCATTATCGCCTCCAGAGTCCAGACCATACTCGCGCCAGAACGCACCAGAAGCCAAGTGAAGCGGTGAATATTGCGTCTGTATTGATCACTTTTATCGAGCCTGATATAAGTCGTTAATAATTGTTATTTCATTGTCTTCGATATTCGTCTTTGAGGTGTGTGTTTGCGTGTTTGTTTAAAAACAAAACAGTGATTGTTTTTCTTGAACTGTCGATATACTAGTGGTAAGTACAAACAAATTTCTAATTATTCTTGACCTAACCTACAATTTGCGGTTTATGCGGCGTCCCTCGGCAACCTAGTACCCTCTATAGTCCTGAGTTTTTACCTGCATTTTAACGTATATGTCTACATAGACGCGTTTTTGGTCGGCGTACGGCGTAAGCGCCGTCTCTTTCTCTTATAAATGTTCAAATGGTTTTTAATTTATTTTTTCGGTTAACTAATTAAAATTCTAGACCAAAATTTCTTTTTATAAAAAATTGTGATGAAAAATGGCTATTATATGGAGTATTTCGGTAGACCAAGTAAATTATTTCTTTTACAAATAATCTGAGATCTGTCAGTTAAATATACTTTCAGGCTAAAATTCTTCATTAAAAATAATGTTTTATCTTCTAATGTCCTTTTTCCAATAATACGATTCACTTTTTTTCAGTACAATCATCTGAAACTTAGAGGAGGAACAAAGCTTCGAGAGTTTCTTAGCCTCGCTCTAAAAATGACGATGACAAATCAGCTAGTTGCGAAATTCACGTGGCGAAGTGATAACCATAAAAAATTTGGAAATACTAGAGTCGCCAATGTTATGTTTGGTATGCGTTTCCTGCTCTTTCATTTAAATTATGTATAAATTCTCAATATAATCAATTTCACTTTTTTTTTCAGTGGCTGCCAAAGACTGTTATAGCTTCTCAGGTCCACGAGACAGGAGAGGGTCAGGAAGATGCGAGGAAAGCGTGGTTGTCGGACAACGCGCGTGCAATGTTCCTAATATCATCTGC
>JAUESI010018054.1:0-16604 GCA_032275145.1 Synergus laeviventris | reverse complement strand
AACTCCACCCTTGGAGGCGTGCTTATCATACTTCTGTCTCTCTCGCACACTCAGCTCGGAGTTCCCACGGGTGTACAGTGTACACAGCCCTCTTAAGCTCATGCGTTCTAGAGTCTATAAGACAATATGTTACACCAGGCAAGCTCGACTTCGAAAAAAATGTATAGGTCATCGTAAACAAATTATAAATTGTTAATCGCTGGTTTTCTGATTGATTATATATTTTTTTCCAGTTGAAAATCAAAAAATAATCTGGTTTTAGTAAAGTAGTCCACATTCGATCGGCACTACCTACAAAATTTGAATGCCTAAACAATATTATTCAAAGAGTCGAAGCTACTTCATACCTTTTGTGCATTTCTATTCCAATAACTCTACTATAATATTACTACGTGTAACGTTTTATTAGGAAAGCTTTATTTAGTATTATTATTTTAGCTTTATTTCTTGGTTTCTTATGAGTGTTAAATAATAATTTATTAAAATATTTTCTATTTTTAGTATAAAGAAGAATGTACTTATTCGCGCGTTTTTTTCTGTCTATATACATTCTGAAAGATTGAACAAAGATGCATTATTTTGTAGGATAACTGGCTTATGAATTCAAGTCATTTATAACGTTGAAAATTTATTGTCATGTATTTTGACGATAGGCTCATCATAAAAAATTAAAAAAATAAAAATTATCACTGGTTCTTGAAATCTAAGAATTCCCGCTGGTTCATGTTTTCGTTTAGCTATGGCGTTTAGCTACCGTCACCAAATTTTCTTTTAAAACTGACACATCAAGAGGAAATGTCCTCTTCTGGTATGCCGCTTTCTTGAGAGTCCTGAACAATAGATTCTAAAGGACCTTGAGGACCCATGATTTTTGACGGTAAACGCAACACTGAGCTGACGACCGATTTTCTAAAACGACAATTCACATACCAATATTGACTGAATCGACTAATTCTACACATCATTTTCAATAGATGATTTATGGGGATGTGAAATTCATTTTATGTATTATAGCTGATTATAGGTATATGAAATGAAATAAATGAGGATGCATCACTGCAGCTTGAATGAAATCAGCATAAATTGACCTCAAACACAAGCTTGCATAAATATTTTTTAATTCTGAAATCTTAAACAATGTTTTGCCCCGCTTTAACAAAATAATAAACTACGACTCTACAAATGTTTTTCTAGGAAAATCAATTGTACATTTTACGTCTTTTTTTTTTTGCTTTTTACTACATATTACGTAAATTTAGAAATAATGACATACGTAAAATGTAACGTAAATTTAGAGCACGTACGTTCCAGAAGGGAAATGATTGCTGAATTTTTTGTTTATTAACAGTTGTTGAACAAGTGGTGTATGTGTCTTTTTTTCTAAAAATTTAGAAGTTGTATCATTTTGGTTTGAAAATGCGCTATTGCTTACCTATCCATGTTGTTCTGCAGTTCGACCTTTATTGGGCTGTTGCCCGTAGACTGGTTTTTGCTATACTCATTCTTCGGTATATCTGAAAATGAAAAAATATATGTTGAACATTATAGAAAAAAAATCTGTAGGAGACAGAAAGAAAACAAAAAGTGTGAGTATATGTTAATTTGTTCTCACAATTGATGTATGGATAGAAACTAGATGTGATGAGAAACTCGCAAACGTATACAGCTGCTGGTGTACGATTTCTGTTCGTGAAGCAAAGGTATATGTACCAGTACACTCGGTAACTTTCTTTTCGTTATTCACGATGCACGGGAATCGAATTGGAGAAGGTAGATGAAACGATTCCGCGAAATCGAAATGCGACGATGGCATTCCCGTGTTACTCTCCTCTGTATCTTGCGAAAGTTTTATGAGACTTTCATCCAAATGAAACTAAGAACGATCTCTTAGTGTTCAAATGCACAGAAATTAATGTTTTAAGGCAGCAATCTCAGCATTTATTATTTTATATTTATAGGTAAGGGACATTATTTGCGATTCATTTGTTACGCATGTAGAGGCTACAAGGTATTAGAGCGACACGACGCACAGTTACAGTGGAGCCAAAAACGTTTTCGTGGACAAATTGATATTCAGAAGTCATTTCTGAACCGATTTGAACGTTTTTTATTTAATTAAAAATAAGAAAATTCCGCATGCATGCAAAATTCCATATTTTTAAAATAAATTCATGAAAAACAATAAATAATTTATTATTTTATAAACAAATTTTATGATTTATGATAATATAAATAAGGTTTTTTCGACCGAATCGGCCAAAAATTATAGTGAAATGTCACTTATTTATCAGATTCAGTCATTCAATAACAATTGATAATTGTTTAAATGCACTGTTTGGCTATTTTTAGAGGTAGAAATTTGTTTTTTTAAATCTTTAGGGAGTCTATATGACAATCAACAATTTTAATTGTAAAGAAAACTGTATAAACGAATTTTTATCATCTTTTGCATTTTTTGAGAGAAAATTGCTTTTCTATGATGTATCAGCAGCTTGTCATTTACCAATGACCCTTTGCTATCAATCGATAATCATTGATAATTTTTTAAACAAATATAATTAACAAATGCACTGTTTGACTATTTATAATGGTAAAAACCTGGGGTTTTCAACTTAACCAACTGTTAATAACTATCTTTTAAACTTTTTTAAAAAGTTTTAAAAATTTGTCATTTACACTTCATTTACTTTGAAAAAACCTCTACCTCTAACAATAGCCAAACAGTGCATTTTTTAATTAAATTTATTTAAATAACCCGGTACTCTTTAAAATTTTTTTTACATTTTTTACATTTTTGTTATTGAATAAAAAAATATAATAAATTATTTTTTTACAAAATATGGATAGACAGTTTCGTGTGGATATTTCTTATCTTTAATTAAAAAAAAAGTTCAAATCGGTTTATAGAAATTAGAAACGGCTTCTGAATATCAACTTAAGTCCAATTCTTCCGTGTACATTTACAAAGAAGGCTTCAGAATTATTTCAACAGTTCAATGTAATTTCCTCAATTTTTTAAATAATAAATATCATTAATGACTTTTCGGGGTTAATCCCTGGCGATTATTTAGGGCGTTGATGTAAAGGGACATTACCTTTCATTCTTGAAAATGTGCCGTAAACACAATATATTTAAGCAGGTTATTTGAGGGCAATTATCAAGCCCAAATGGCATCATCGATCGTCGAAAGGCGGAGCTTGCTTAAATTAATTACGACGTAGTTGAAATATAAGTTTTCAGGCTTCCTTCTTCCCTTCTCACTCTTCCTCTTTCCTCACCCCTTGCATGCTAACAAATATTCTTGAACATGCGAGACGTGACGTCGCGTCGCGGAGTTGCTTCCTACCGCATATATACTTAGTCCGTGTGGATAAAGTCAGAAGAACGAGAGAGGAAAACACAAAGAGAGAAAGGTTAGGTTCCCTGTTGAATCAATAAGTACATGATTCACCACAGTTTCGGTGTGCATTTTAAGTTTCATGCTAAGATCGAGGCTAAGACGCCTAAAAGACCACACATCAAGATAGGAAAAAAGAAAACTTCTTCACTTTCCGAATGAACAATAATTTTCTAATTTGTTCGCAGTTCGAGGACATGGATTGTTTCGTCAATTGCTTAAATTTGTAATAAAATTCATTTTCAAAATAATAACTTTTCAATCCCTCAAAAAATTATCATTATTCCGATTTGAATTCACCGTTAGAGGAAATCAAATAATATTTAAGAAATTACATAATTATAATGCATACTTATATGCGCAGTTGTTGAAAAACACCACACTTTTAAAGAATGAAACGTTTTTTTTTTTGTTTATTTTGGGGAAAATTAATTGATCCAGCAATTTGACACTTTTTCGAAATTCTATGTACTTTTTTTAAAATATCGGTAGGAGAGTTTTTAGATGAAGATAAAGGAAACATTTCCGAAGGGTCATGCTGTTGCAAATGCGGCATGGGAAAGACATCAATCAGTCACGGTTGAAAACAGGGACATTGGGGTAGTTACAGATTGAAGTTAAAGCTCTCGTCCCCAGACCTTTTCAATTTCTGGACTAGTGTCTGTTGTGAGTATAGTTACGTCTTATTCGACAAGGT
Source organism: Synergus laeviventris (assembly GCA_032275145.1). NCBI lineage: Eukaryota > Metazoa > Arthropoda > Insecta > Hymenoptera > Cynipidae > Synergus > Synergus laeviventris. The sequence goes on along the minus strand of JAUESI010018054.1, from coordinate 12,509 downwards.
AAAAGCAGCGCCTGGTCTTTTCGTTCAGTTTCGTTTTTATTTTTCGGTTTTTCCTTCCTTCCTTTCTGTCAAGTAGGCGTCAAAGTAGTTCGGAAGAATCATCTGCATGGTCCTTTCGCTTATTCTTGCAGTATTTTGCTGATACTGTGCGTGGGACAATTGACTTTGGCTCAACGTGATTTATGACACTACCTCATGCTTATGACTCACAGTATAATGCTCACTCACTTCGCCTTCATTTTTCCGACCTCAGAACTCACCTGGAAACCGATACTAGCTACAGTGATTTATCATCGAAGGTTAAATTAGGAGCTTGTTCTTACACCTAAAAATTTTTTCCTTAACGATTCGAAATTAAATTCTCTGTCACAATTTGAACCCTGAATGATTACCACCATTAATTTTTTATTTTTCAAAAGAGGGTTGCCACAATGTATACTTATCTTGGAACAAAGAGCAAAATTTACTTATTTAAAACGAAAAAGTACCTAAAAGTGACTAAGGTTCACACAATTAAACTCACGCATAAAAGACCTACAAACTATCAATTTCTAGTTCAAGACTTCTAAAATATCTACATAGAAATTCCTAAAATCTTTTTAAAATCCATTAAAAGCTTTAGAAACATTTCTCCTGAAAACATTTAAATTACTTTGACATCTTCTAATGAAGTTTATTGAAATATTTAAAAATTTTTGAAATCTCTTGAAAATATTTTGGAATTCACTTTAAAAACTTTTGAAATACTTTGAAAGCTTTAAAAATCCCTTGAATTATTTAGAAATTTTGTGAAATTACAAATAATCTTTTGAGATCTTAAAATCTGGTGTTCCCTTAAAATTCCGAATGAGCAACCTTTCGATTTTAATTTAAGTGGCTGTGTGCTGTATAATATAAGTCCTGGTTATAAAAAGAAACTCGGAAAATAAAGAAAAGTAAAAGATTTTTATTCAGTGTCAAATGGTAAACTATCTGACGTCAGGATTTAGAGAATTCTCACGTTTGTTTTTTCGATGTCTTATTTTTAACCTAAAGAAAACATGTCGCGGAATTTTTGGGAAACTACTGAGAAAATGTCAGCACATTGCCCTGTAATCCCGAGGAATCCGTATATTTTATTAAGAATCCTCAATTTAACAAATTGTTAAATAAGCAAAATTGCAAAAATTAAAAAGTAATATAATATATAGGTCATTCCATATCATATTTAAAACTTAAAAATAAATCCGCCTCAATTTTTTTTTTCTTTTAGATAAAAAAAAATAGACACGTATTTTAATATTTTTCAAACATCTATGGGAGAAAAAATTAAAGATTTTTTCAAATCTCCTAGTTCGTAAACGATTTATTATAAAACAGTGAAATTTCAAGGTAAGTCAACGATCACCTATACTTTGCATATTATATTAATGAATAATAATTGGTTTTCTTAAGAAGTACGCAATTTTTAAAAATAAATCCCACTTGTGGAAAACGGACCTATTAAAAATTGTTTTTTTAAGGATTAAAATATTCTTTATAGTGGTCCGGATCGGGATTTTAGGGTTCAAAATCGACTACAGCTTATACAATTCTTAACCGATTTGTAGGTTTTTTTTTCTAAATGCTCGAGAATAGTTGTAGAAAACCATCTATGGAATAGATTTTTGTATTAAAGTTCAAGTAATTATTTCATAAGTAAACAATTAAGAAAAAATACACTTTTTGATAATATGATTTTTTTTCATCTAATAGAAAATCTCAATAGTCTTACTGGGCATCAGAATCAATTTTGGTACTCATCAGTAACATATATATATAATTATAGTTTAATTTTGAAACTAACTGTTATAAACAAACTATATTTTTAAAAAATATATGAGGCATAACAAATTATTTTTTGACTAATAAAATGCTGAAATATCCCATAAAAATAATACTCGTTATAAATAATGACCATATGTTAACAATATTACTATTGCTATACACATTTTTATAAACAATTAAAAACTTTTTTTTTCATTTTTTCATAGAAATATGTTGTTTTTCTCATGTAATGGACTTAAAATATCTTTGAAACTGATGATGTAAAATAAACAATTTTAATGATGAAATATTATTGCTTATTATTGTTAATAACACAAATTATAAAGAAATTACAAAATTAGTCACTTTCAGTCAGAAAAAAATTATTTTCTCAACTAAAACATCTTACAATCAACTGAAAAGTATTATTTCAATAACAAATAATGACAATATGAGAGAAAAACAACATATACCAGTATAACTGTGAAAAAAATGAAAGAAAACTCAAACATTAATTCAAAAATTTATTCTGCAGACGGTCCTGTACAACATATCTCGTACACATTTTTAAATTCAATATTTTGAAAAATCCTTTTGCAAGTTTTGAGATGGATATTGGTGATGCAAATATATACCTTACAAATTTGATCAAATTATCTACAACTGTCTTCAAGTTTTAGTGGCGAGAAACCACATAATATCTATAATTCTCTTAAGTTCTCTTAAATTCTCCTAAATTCTGTGATATTCGGTGTTATATAACCCGAACTTAAATTCTCGAGAATTCAAGAACTCTAATTGACAGTCATCCGATCCTTATTACTCGGCTCTTGCGGGAAATATGCAAAACTGACCATAAATCACGTATATAGTACACAAATTGCAGATCCTTCGCGTGGAATGCCTTCTTATAATTCGATTCTTCGATGGTTTGAGAGGGCTAGAAAGATTCTGTCTAAATGCCATAATTATGGGATTGAGGAGGTTTGCCTACCTTAATAATTATCGACCGGCACACCGGCTTCCCACGGCCATGGTTAATATCTAACCTAAAATCGCTGCCAGCTTAATAAGGCGCAAATATCGAAAATAAAATCTGTCGAGGCAGTTTCGGGCATCGGTTCGAAACTACTTGTTATTTTTCATAGTGCGAGTTCAGCGATTTGCGACTCTCGATCCTTCTCCACCTCTTAGGAAAACAGCAATTATAGGAGATGCTTTTTAAAAGTATAGTAATAATTAAAGGATATATAATTTAAAGGCAATAAAATACACATTTATTTCAATTTCTTGGAAAAATATATGAAAGACCAGTTGACATTGATTTTTTCATTATATTCGGTGACCGATCACTTTTACTATCGAGATTTTTTCTAAAAGTTTACCGTGTATGGAATAAAAGACGTTTTTCAAAAGTGTTGCCAAACTGCCGTGATGAGAGTTTTGAAACTGTTTTACAGAAAGTGGGAATATTCGTTCGCGCAATATTTTTGACCTAATACACTTGAACTATTTGTCGAGACCCTTTACATCAAGTCCGTAGGCCGGTTTTCTCTAGGGACAGACAAGATAGAGAAGCATCGAGAAACTCGGCAAACAGAGCGTTGAAACTCGAGGAAAAATTTCTTGAACTTTTCAGCCGTAACAAGAATGGAAGGGCGGCGGATTCTAAGTGTCTGTGGGTAAGATAAGATAGGGGTTTCGTTTACAGGGACGCATGCAGAGCTAAGAACCGGAATTTTGTGGAGCCGAGGCATCGCAGCTCTGATTACGTCTTTACCAGTTTACCCTCGTCAAAACACGTAATACATTTTTTCCGTTCTGACTCTGCAGCTTGTATGGAGAATCAAAAATATTATCGCAAACGTGACTGCTAAAACACTTTCTCTAGGTTGTTTCCAAAACGTATATTTTAATAATAAGCATCATATATTTAATTGGGGTAGTGTTAATGCCGATGATTATTGGTTCGTATACATCAATATTATAAATATGCAACTAAGAGACAACGCTGTTTCGAAAGGGAAATAATGTTTTGGTTCTGGATTCTTACTGAAGTTGCTTCAAGTATATGTAAATTGAACCACTGTTTGGTCTCACAAAGTTTATTCCAAGCTTACCTATACTCAAAAATGAAATTCGGGACCTCGCAGTAAATATCTCAGCGATATAGGTAAATGTCTTATTTATCTAGAGTATGAACGCAGGAGTTATTTAAACGGAACAAAGTATATCCGATCTGTAGATTAAGAATCGACTTCTACTGACCTTTCATGCACAAACAAGTTCCGCTCATCTTTAGACCAGTTTTAAAGCGCACAGTTAAACCCGAAAACTTGAAGGGAATATATGTAGTTTGATTTATTCATCCGCGTCGATCAGATACGGAGCAAAAGGGAGTGTACGACCATAATCAGGGTAGAATTATCAGTCCAGAGTATCTGGAGACTACTTCCACTTCTCTTTCCAATCAGAATACCATTAAACTGCCGCACCGTTTCCCACGAGGAATCTACGTATCCTGTTTAGTTTAACTTTAGAGGAACTGACATGACACTTGAGAGATAGAAGAATACTCACTCGGTATGTTGTAGAAATTTCCGGACGGTGAGCGTACCAGGCAAGAGGGCTCCAGGTCGGGATCGCGCTCGTGATCGTTGGTTCCGTGACTTCCGGGTAATCTTCCGTTGAGGCGACTCATTGTCGGATTTCGGGGTGGCACATCGGGTGGTCCCCGCGGTGCCGAATTATCCAACAAACACCCTGTAAGTCGAAGAAAAAAGATAAAGATGTACTCGAGATTAGATTCTACTAATACAAACTATAACGTACATATAATAATAACTCTGTGGCTTTAGAGCTGAAAAACTTTTCAAGATCTATTTTTTCTTGATAAAAAACTTTATTCCATTATACATTAACGTATATATTTTCACTTATCATATATAAAATATCTTTCATGTGTAATTTAAAATTTGAATACTAAATTCAGAGTCCTGACTTTTTACATTCTCTGATGAGAATTGTATTACATTTGTGTAAAATTTGACCCTCTCCCTGCTTTTTTCAAATGTCCACGTTTTGTGACCTAGCTCCTGAACCCAAAAAACATATTTTTACAAATGTGTCTGTACTCTGTCTGTTGATTTTTAGTTTGTTACCACGATAACTCTCAAAAGAATTTTCTGATTGGAGTGACCATTTGTATAATCTTTTAGTGTCCAAAAATAAAGGTCAATTTCGTTAGCCAGCCATTTTGGATAAAAATTTAAAAAGTCAGAGCATTTTGAAAATTTTGGAGACCACTTTATTTTTAATTTACAAATGATATGAATAGATATTCATAGCTGTTCATAGGTTCATATAGTACTCAGAAACTCGAACAATTTATCCTTATGAATTTTTTCGATAAAAAAAAATTGTGAGACGTAACATTTCGCAAATTTAAAAAAACGAACAAAAATTAAAATTTAAAGCTAAACAACGCACAATATTATAATTATTATATTATAATATATAATTATTATTATAATTATATTTAAGTTGGTAGACATATGATGAATATATTCCACAAGAATTTTTTTCTTTTACCTCAAAAATGAGAATTCCTATTTTTTTTTCAAAACCAAGACTAGATATGAAAAATGTTCCAAGCAACTGGATCACAAACTTAATTAAAAGTTGAAATACTCATAACTTTTACCAAAGTTATGAGTATTGATTATCCTATTGATGAAAAAGGGGCCTTTTTGAACACGCATATAAAAAACGTTGAGATGTAAAAAAATTAACGTACAGAACAAGACAATATTCTTGGGTGAATATTTTGGAGAGCTTTAGTTTCAAAAATCGTCTAAGAAAACTTTTTTTAAACTCTCGAGGATTTTTTACGCAATCACGTAGGTGCGCTAAACTGTTCACTATGTAAGAAATATCAACCTTTTCGATAGAAACGAATAGTCTGGTGAGATAATCCAGGATATTTCCTCCCCTCCCGTTCACTCTCCCTGCGAGGGTGGTAGTGAACCAAAACTTGTCGGAAAGTTTGATCGTAAAAAAAGTTAAGTGCACTTGGTCGATCCTTAAGGAGGAAGAAAGGTCTCACAAACAGTAAGAGCGCCCAACGAACGAGTTGAATAAGAGGACAATAAAGAAAAGAGCAAGGGAGTAAGGGGACTTAGGAAAAGCAAGGAAGAAAGAAAAATAAAAAAAAAGGAAAGATTGGCAGATTGACGAGGGTAAGGTGGGGTCGAGTTATGTGTGCACTGTACACGTATAACTTTGGGAGATGAGCACGCGATTGCAAAACTCTTTATATTAGCCACGTGAAACGTTTATTAGTCCATAAAACACGGAACCCTATAACAAGTCCACGATTGCCCCTTTTCCATTTAATGAAAGGTGTACCAGATTACTGCCAGTACCTAAGCTTAGGTTAAAATGGAAAAAGAAGGCCGAAGAAGTATCTACATCCTTATTTTTTAATATCTCATTTAATTGTTAATTATTTTAAAAAGATTATTCAAGGACACATCGTCTCAATAATCTTAATCCTTTTATCACATTTACACTCTCCCGAGGGGTTGATCACTCTTGAAACCTGGTGTAGATTTGCTTATGAAATATTTTTAAAGCTTTGGAAATATTTTTCATTCTTTTGAAATTACTTGAAGTCATTGAAATCTCTTGAAATTTACATCAATAAGCTCTTTGAAATTCATCAAAACAACTTTTCCTCCTGCTAATCAAGCATCCTAAAATAGGGAGTTAAATTTACTGCGTCCACGTCTTTATTGCTGGGTAATGCTAAAAGTAAATCAAATTTACTCCTTGGATGAATCTTCAAGGTCTATCGTCAAGGGTTAATTGGACTTATAACCGCAGTATATATTCGAACGTAAATTGATTGCCGATGTAAAAAAAAAAGAGTCTTCCACTTAGAAAACAAAATTTGACCTTTTACGACTTTAAAGGTTATATTCAAGGTCAAAATAAAGATCACCATTGAGTTCCTCGTTGAAAGTTACTTCACGAATGACCTTGACCTCCCCGGTAAATATCTTACCTGAGGAAATACCCAGCCATCCCGGGACTTTTGTGACACCCTCTCCTGTAAAGCTTTTATGATAGCAAACTTTAAGAAAACCCCTTCCAGCAAAATTGGTCGCCTAATCCACTATATCCTTTCGCTGGGGTGAAAATTAAGCTGTGAGGGATTATAGAGAGTTGGTGCGAAAGTTTAGGACTATAAATTACATTATAACTCTATTCTAATGAAAAATATTTTATATATGATAAGTAAAAGAAACCCATAGTAAATTTACATACAGTTTGAAATAAAAAATCTATTTTTCTAAAAAGATTTCTTCTAGTTACCATAAAACCTAGAATTATTTTGATAGATGAAGATGATTTCTCGATAGGAGATGGCTGTCTAATTTCATACAAGATCATCAATTATTGCCTCGATTCGGACAGAGAGGGAAAAATACAAAAAAATGGTTAATCCGACACAGATTCAGTAATCAATCTGAGTTCGGTTCGGAGATAATTCGCGCCATGAGGGGGCTCTTGAATCTGGAGAGCCTTGTTCACGAATGTGTTCAGCGATGCTGATCAACTGCCAAAGAAGTCTGCGGTACATCGTTATTCTTACTAATAGAGCGGCAGGGGATCTTCATTGTACTGGGCGGCAACGCGAGGATGGCTTGGTCCATTCTCTCCTAGTTGTTATACGGATACAGGTAAGTTGAGTGGAGTTTTTGGCACCGACAAAAAGCCCTCAAGCAACTCATCTTCCACGCTACTTGAAGCCAGAACGACAAAAGACTCGTATGCGGGGCAGAAGAAGGAGGCATGAATCGAATTATGCTCGGCTGGTTGAACTCCGCGAAGAGAGAAAAAGAGAGGCAAAATGGTAGCCATGCTCGAGTTCTACGGGATACATCTCTGAATGAACGACAAACGACACGTTGTTGTCGCACCGGGCTAGGTAATGGATGTTCGTCCATTGAAAACAGGGACGCGTCAGAATGAATAACACAATATCCAGGGTCCTTAGTGGGTAAGAGCCCATGCTTAATAGAATTTATTAGAGAAGGTCGAATACCAATGGAGAGTGGAAGAGCACCCTTCGTTTCCAAAACAAGTTCCAGGTACTGGGCCAGTCAGCAGCTCGCAATTCATCTTTTTTTTTTGGTCCAACCTAGTATCGGCTTTCTCTGCTTAAAAATCAAGAGGTACTTGTGCCCTTGGGTTTAAAAAATAATGTTTTTCTAGTAGCAGAGGGAGGTCTGAACAGAATCTCAAAGGATATTAAAAAAGTAAGAAATTTAAGCTTTGGAGGGATATGGAAGAATGTAAGAGCTCCGAATCCTAGAATTATGAATATGATAAAATGTAAACGTTCATCCAAAAACAATGAACAGGCGAGACCATTAGTCTGAGGTTCTAATTGACCCTCTGCAATTTTTCCCGGCTTTCGTTAAACTCTAAAAGTCCATTCCGCTCCAGTTTTCTTCTCTACGTATTCCATTAGAAGAAAGAAGCCCTTTATCCTACCTAGGCTTCACTCATTATGCTGCAACTATATGTAGGATATAACCTTACATTTTTTACAAAAACACTATTTATTTATTAGTAATTGATGCATTAATTCTGTTTCCATATTAACCATAGATATGTACACTGAGAGCTGCGTTCCGCTAGCACTTTCACAACGGAATATCAATATTTTTTTTATGCCTGAATTTTGGGCTAATTTTGGGCGGTAATAAAAAATTTTTGGCTCTTTTATTTTTCTCAAAAAACGAACTTTTGGGTGGAGGTACTGACGGAACGCTCCGCTAGCACCTCCAGTATATAAAAACATAAAAAATTTTTAATCTAATCATACCTGATTTTTGGGCTATTTTTGGGCTCCTGAAAAATGCAAAAACTAAATTCGAAAAAACAATCCCTATCATTAAAAACCTACACATCAATTTTTTGAAAATAATTTTTTGACAAAAACCACTAGCTCGGAATTTTGGGCTATTTTTGGGCTCTTCAAGTATGCAAAAATTAATTTTCTGAAGTCAACCCCTATCCAGAAAAACGAACTTTTAGGTGGATAAAAATATTAAAATTCAATCATACCTGATTTTCGAGATATTTTTGGGCTCCTGAAATACCAAAAAACCAAATTCGAAAAAACAACCCCTATCATTGATAACCTACACCTCAATTTTTGAAAATAATTTTTTGACAAAAAAAACAAGCTTGAAATTTCGGGTTATTTTCGGGCTCGTAAAATACGCAAAAACAATTTCCCAAGAAGCTACACCTTTCATTGAAAACGAAACTTAAATTTTTTTAAATAATTTTTTTATCTGGACAATATTTATGTCCCGAAACTTGTCAAACGTAATTTTCCCTGACTGTCTGTAAATTTTGTGCGGAAAAAATGTTTCAAAATGTTTCATCAACTTTTTCTTAAATCTGAAATACACTTTTCAGAGAAAAATTCTAAGACAGTTTTAGAATTCTTTTCTGAAAAGTACATGAGATTTTAAAAGAAGGTAATGAAATATTTTTATGTAGTTTTCAATGGTAGAACCATAACAAACCTATGTTCGGAATACATATGTTGGGCATCAGGCTAGACAGTGGACACTGGACATCCACAGCACGCCGAAGAATCGAGTTTTCCGGTACCTACGGTTTTTTTTTTATAAAGTTGTTTTACGACTATGGCCTCTCAACAATTTTCCATGGTAACATACAGTGGAAGAATGTAGAAATTTTCAAATTTGAGAAGAACAGGTCTTTAGAAAGTACTTTTCCATCGTCAGTTTGTACTAAACCCTTGTAAAGTGCAGAGTGAGTGAGTAAGTGAGTGAGTGAGTGCTTCTTGGATATTTGTACCCTGAGTCCCATTTTTTGGAAAATTTTAGAAGAAATTTCAACATATCAATACGTTTTAAGGTATGTATTATTATACTTTTTACTTGTTAAAATTATTGATGTCCTAAAAGATAAAACTAAAACATCGTCCAATTCAAAAAGGGGCCATATCAAAATTAAGTGCTACATTAGTGCTAATTTATGCTCCAAATTATAAATTTTGTGCTCTGTAATTTTTAGAAAAAATTCATGGTAATTCAAGCTTTAGATTAAGCTAAAACTCCGGTATTAGAATCTTTAAACCTATTGTTCGAATAAAATTCATCTTTACACAGGAATTAAGTGTTTATTAAATGCTCTCGATCTTGTCTATTTAGAAAATTCTAACTGTTTTATTTTTTTTAAACGAGTCAAATTCATGCCCCGGAAGCTAGAACAGCAAACTAAAAATTTCAAAAAAATAAAACTTGTGCTAAATTATGCTAGGTTTGTGCTAATTTGTGCTGCAAACGATTTTTCGCAAAATCCAAAATTACGACCACAATTAATGAAAACGTTTTTTTTTTTGGTAGAACCGCAAGTTATTTTTAACTTAAATTCAAAAGTTGTGCTAGGTAGATTAATGTACGCTAAGTTTTGTGCTGCAAAGAAAAATTTCGAAAACTCCAAAATTTAAAAAAAAAAACCAAAAACAAAACAAAATTTTATTTAAGAAAATTAAATTTTTTACTGAATTGTGCTTGGAAAATACAATCCATTTTCCCTCTTGCAAAATTCCGTACGACCAATAGTTCTCAAATGAAAACTCAAACTCTGAAAATCAAAAAACATACAAAATCTCAAAATTATCAAATTTGGAAAAACCTAAACTTGTGCTGAATTGTACTCAAGAAATACAATCTCTTTTCCCTCTTGAAAAATTCCGTACGACCAATAGTTCTCAAATGAAAACTCAAACCCTAAACTGAAAAATCTCAAAATTATCAAATTTTGAAAAAACGAAACTGGATCGAATACGACTTCACAAGACAACAACCAGTTAAAGTAAACAAGAAAAAAATCGTTGATCCAATGATTCTTTTTTTCATTAAAAAATAAAAAACTTTGTACTTTGACGGGTTAAGTCACAGGGATAAATAAATAAAATGATTTCCGTAGAAATAGTTATTTATTGTATTATTTCATTATTTCGATCAAATACTGCTATATCCGTAAATATTGGTATTTGATTCAGAAATATGCAAGCGGTCACGAGGTTACACTTCTTGAGCACAATTCAGCACAAATTTCGTTTTTTCCAAATTTGATAATTTTGAGATTTTGTATGTTTTTTGATTTTCAGAGTTTGAATTTTAATTTGAGAACTATTAGTCGTACGGAATTTCGCAAGAGGGAAAAGAGGTTGTATTTCTTGAGCACAATTCAGCATAAGTTTTTTTTTCTCAAAATTTGACGATTTTGAGATTTTTGAGATTGATTTTTGAGTTTTCATTTGAGAACTGTTGGTCGTACGGAATTTTGCTAGAGGGAAAAGTCATTGCATTTCTTGAGCACAATTCAGCACAAGTTTCGTTTTTTCCCAATTTGATAATTTCGAGATTTTTTGTTTTTTGATTTTCAGAGTGTGAGTTTTCATTTGAGAACTATTAGTCGTACGGAATTTCGCAAGAGGGAAAAGAGGTTGTATTTCTTGAGCACAATTCAGCATAAGTTTTTTTTTCTCAAAATTTGACGATTTTGAGATTTTTGAGTTTGATTTTTGAGTTTTCATTTGAGAACTATTGGTCGTACGGAATTTTGCAAGAGGGAAAAGAGATTGTATTTTCCAAGCACAATTGAGTAAAAAATTTTATTTTCTTAAATAAAATTTTGTTTTGTTTTTGGTTTTTTTTTTTAAATTTTTGAGTTTTCGAAATTTTTCTTTGCAGCACAAAACTTAGCGTACAATAATCTACCTAGCACAACTTTTGAATTTAAGTTAAAAATAAATTGCGGTTCTACCAAAAAAAAAACGTTTTCATTAATTGTGGTCGTAATTTTGGATTTTGCGAAAAATCGTTTGCAGCACAAATTAGCACAAACCTAGCATAATTTAGCACAAGTTTTATTTTTTTGAAATTTTTAGTTTGCTGTTCTAGCTTCCGGGGCATGAATTTGACTCGTTTAAAAAAAATAAAACAGTTAGAATTTTCTAAATAGACAAGATCGAGAGCATTTAATAAACACTTAATTCCTGTGTAAAGATGAATTTTATTCGAACAATAGGTTTAAAGATTCTAATACCGGAGTTTTAGCTTAATCTAAAGCTGGAATTACCATGAATTTTTTCTAAAAATTACAGAGCACAAAATTTAGAATTTGGAGCATAAATTAGCACTAATGTAGCACTTAATTTTGATATGGCCCCTTTTTGAATTGGATGATGTTTTACTTTCATCTTTTAGGACATCCATAATTTTAACAAGTAAAAAGTATAATAATACATGCCTTAAAACGTATTGATATGTTGAAATTTCTTCTAAAATTTTCCAAAAAATAGGACTCAGGGTACTTATTGACTTTAACATGTAAAATGTGTAAATTATATGCTTTCACGATTTTGGACTAGAAATTATAATTCAATTTATTTAAGCTTTTATATAGTCATTCTCTTACCAGTGAAGATCCATCTTATTCAATTTGGATGCCCTCAAAAGTTTAAACAACAATTTTCGGCGTATCTAAAATAGCATAAAATCGTAATATTTGGAGACTCCTAGCTGGCCTTAAGAGGGCTGTGTACAGGGCCTTTTAGAAGCATTAACCTTTGCTTTTCCCACTCAGAAAGTTGATTATAAAAT
>JAUESI010018034.1:0-16612 GCA_032275145.1 Synergus laeviventris | reverse complement strand
AGGAGTTATGCATTTTTCAAAAATAGTCCTTTCTCAAATTCTCAATTTTTCAACCCTTCCTATTTCTCAAAAAAATGGAAAAAAAAAAAAAAATACGTATCTTCTCTTTTAAGATAAAGAATCTGTAAAAAAATTATTAGCTCAATCAAAAATGGGTTGGTCAATTGTCTGTTCGATTTGTAAAAGAATACGCCAGATGATGATTTTAAACTTTTTATACCACGTATATTTTTCTATTTCTATTTGTCTAATCATTTCAACGTTATACGTATGTAATATCTATGCAATAGTACAATGAATAGTTTCTCAGTGCTAAAGTTAAATAAGGAGAGGGCACGAAATAGTGGTACTTTTGTGTTGCAGCCACCCTTTTTGGTGATGCAAATATTTTTTGAAGTTCTAAAGCACTCCGGATTAATTTAATTTTAAACAAATATTCAGCATTAAAGAATTAAAAAAAAGAATGCAAATAAATGTTGAAAAATTAAATTTTTCTCAAAATTCTCTACAGAACTAAAAAAGATTTATAAGATATGTGCAATAACTATAGTTATATTATAATAATATTAATGGACACAATAAGACCTATCAAGTGTTTACTTACACTATATATGTATGCCATACGTATATATTATAGTGTGTTTAGGATTATACTATTTTTATTTATTAATTATCGTATTCGCGTGGGCCTCTGGTGGCTATTGCCTCTGCTCGTCTCTCCTCTCTCGCCACTTTCTCCTGGCAAATTTAGTAGAGTGATACGGTGATGAGAGAGTGTCTGTACGGTGTACTCGGGTATAGAAGCCTCTTACTTGTATCGAGCGTGCTTTTTGCATCTGTATTTTGCTTATTAGTATAGCTAATTAACTAAAATAAAGGGAACTCTTACTTTTCTAAATTAACGTGTGCTGTGTTTTAGTGAGTATACCACCCACCCTCAACTAACAGTGGGAAATATTATTTTTTAGTGCTTTGTTAGTGTATTATTGTGCTTATCTCTGACACTTATTTTGGTCCTTCGAGGCGGATTATAGCTACGTCTTCGAGTAGTGCAATTCGTTTTTGCGGTGCAAACAAGTGAATCTCACTCGTTACGAATATTAAAGGTTAAAAATAATATTAATATTTTGAAATATTTAACGGTTTATTTGTGAATTAGTGTATTATTGTGCTTATCTCTAACATAGTGGTCCGCGGCCGCCGCACCCGCGCCGTAGGCGAGCGCAAGAATCCTGTTTTAAGTCCAATAGCAATTTTTATCTTACTTTCTAACATCAATGATTTTAAAAGGAAAGAATAAAGCTTTTTATTTAAAATATTTTGAAAATAATTGAAGGGTCTGCATTTTATTTATTTATTCTACGGTTACGCCAATGCACTGGCACAGCAGACAATATGGCTGCGCCGAAGATGGCAGCTAAATTTCAATTTCACGTCGGTAATCTTATGATTATACACAACTCCGGAATTTGTAAAAAAAATGAGAGAATCATCCGGAATTCTGTAACTTCAAACTATAAGTGTGCAACAGAGAATTTCGCGATTAATAACACACAATGCCGTGACTTGTGTACAAAATTCAATACATAACCATCGAAAAATGATAAAGGTTCGACATCTAGAGCGTCAGTCGTTCACTGTAACGCCACATATATTACCGACCAAAAATGTATACGACTCGTGTACTCACATGATATCTCATGATACACGATGATACGTACAACCATTGCCGGTAAAGTAGTGATCGCAATGAAATTAAATCGTTTCTCAATAAATAAATATTGACAATGTTTTTATAGATGATTTTCAATTATGCAGGGCTGGTATATAGTAAAAACAACAAATTTGTAATCTGCTGCAAACGGAAACTTGAGGTAATTTAGAAACTTACCAAATTCGTAATTCAGAGGTTTTAAAATTTTTCAATTCGCTTATGCACTTTGTATTCGTCAAGCTAGCAAAAACAAATTTGCAACTTATCAATTTATAAATAAACAAATTCAACACTTCATAAAGTTCTTCTCAATCGTCAATATAAATAAATTTACAATAACTTTTGGTCAAGCCTACAATTTTTTTATAAATTTATTTTTAATTTTGAAAACATTATTTCTGAAGTTAGCTAATTTATAAATAAAATAATTCTCCCAATGTCTAAATAGGATAAACAATAGTCAAACTAGAAAATTAAAGTGTTTCTCGATAAATAAATATTAAAATTTTTTTTTCCAGATGATTTTCAGTTGTGCAGACTTAAAAAAAATGCATAATTTGTTGCAAGCGGAAACATTCGGTAATTTAGAAATAGTTTATTCATTTGATTTTCGTCAGATTAGTGCATAACACTAATCACGACATACCTGAGGAGGATTAACCTACCCAAATCTCCCAAATATTCTCGTTTTTAGTTCACCTTAAGTGAAGTAGGGTTGAGATCTCAATCCAAAGAACAAACGCAATTAAATTAATGGTAAATATTTATTTTATCTTAATAGATAAACTTGAGGTCTGAGAGTTGATATAAGGAGAGCAAAACTAAGAGAGTGATGGACTGATTAAGGAACTACTGGCTTCTGGTATCGGTCTGTAAAGAACGTTTTAGATTACTATTTTGAATATATGAGAATCGAATTTAGGAAAACAAGGTTACTTACTTGGAGTGTTGATAATTGGAAGAATTTATGAGAGCTGTCCTCGATAGCATCAGATGACTCGAACCTGCTAGTTGCAGTAGATTAGATGGGTCGGCAGCCTTGCGCCGATGCTGCGATATCTTGCCGGTTGTGGGTCTTTGGTTACCGGTTACTGGATTCCTGTTATCACTGAGTATTGATTCGCGGTTTTTTGACGCTGTACTTCATTGATTACTGGACTGAACTTGTTTGTTGATACACGACAGGACCCAACTTGAGCTAATGACCGCTTTCTTGGTGACACCCTCGGTTTATGTGCTGATTATTATTGACCCCGGTAACTCTTTCTTCGTCGCGGTGGAACCCTAGATACTTCGTTTCTCACTCAGTTCTTCGTCGCTGTGATACCCTAGGTACTTAATTGACCGATTCAGGTTTTTTCTCTAACGAAGGAGATAGATAATTTATATTTCTCCTTGAATCAAAGCTCACAAATGTTACACAAATTATGTTTAAAAAATTATCTTTTAATATTAATTATTAGTTACGATTACGTAACATTATTAAAACCTTGTTTTTAACTTATCAGTTTATAATAATCGAATTCAAACCTTTTGTCAATATTCCATATAAATAAATTGACAATAAAATTTTTTCAGGTTTACATTTTTTTTCTAATTTATTTTATTGTAAATTTATTTATATGGAAAATTGAAGAAAGGGTTGAATTCGATTATTAGAAACTGATAAGTTGCAAATAAGGTTTTGCTAATCCTACGAAAATCAAATGGATAAACTATTTTTAAATTACCGAATGTTTGCGCTTGAAACAAATTATGCATAAACGATTTAATTTCATTCCGAGCACTACTTTACCAGCAATGGTTGTACGTATCATCGTGTATCATGCGGTATCATGTGAGTACACGAGTAGTACAAATTTTTGGTCGGTAACATATGTGGCGCTACAGTGAACCACTGACGCTCTAGATGTCGAACATTTATGTGTTATTAATCGCGAAATTCTCTGTTGTACACTTATAGTTTGAAGTTACAGAATTACGGCTGATTCTCTCATTTTTTTTTACAAATTCCGGAGTTGTATATAATCATAAGATTACCGACGTGAAATTGAAATTTATCTGCGATTAACTTAACGGTTAAGTTAATCGCTTGCTCTTGGTCACCTAAGTAACATCGAACTTTTTTCTATTCACTTCTAGTGTAACTATATTCTCTACATTTTTTCAGTATTTCGTATTAATAAACATATGTATCCTATAGCTCTTCAATTGGTTATAGGCCTAGAATGTTAAAAATTAATATTTAACCTGTCGAAGTTTCGAAAAGCCTTGAGTAGTGCCATGTCAAAATGAGTTCTATGCATTCGGCGCGAATCGAAATGCTTGGAAAAGACCATTTCGACACGTGGAAGCTTCAAGGTGAAGCTGTTTTGTAAAAAATTACGCTTGGGAATATGTAAGTGGTGAAAAGGTGCGGCCTAGTTTAACGGAAGGTAACGCGGAGTCAGAAGCAGCAGCCAGAGCATGGGACGAGGCCGATAGGAAAGCACTTTCGGACTTGGTTTTGGCGATAAATCCCAGAGAGCTAAAGCAGATTAAAACCTGTAACACAGCGAATGAAATCTGTGGGAAGCTGCATTCCATATACCAATCGAAAGGACCACCTAGAAAGGCAACGCTTCTAAAGAACCTCCTTTTACAAAAGATGTCGGAAGGTGGCGACATACGTGACCACATCAGAAATTTTTGTCACGTAGAGGACAAACTCCAGGAAATGGAGGTTGATGTCAATCAAGATCTGTTAACGATCCTATTGCTCTACAGCCTTCCAAATAGCTTCGAAAATTTCCGATGCGCCATCGAATCACGGGATGAATTACCTGATCCTGAATCGTTAAAAATTAAAATCATAGAGGTAAGCGCTGGAATCAATAACAAACTAGTTACATGTGAATCTTGCGCTAAGAGAAAATTAACGCAGTAACCTTTTCCTAAAAATTCATCTCGAAAAACTGAAATACTGGAATTAGTGCATACCGAATTGTGCAGACCGATGCGAAGTCACTCCTTTGGAGGATCAAAATTCTTCCTTACTTTCGTGGATGATCAGCGCGATGGAAGAAGTGAAATTTCTGAAAAGCAAAGATCAAGCTTTGGATGCTTTTAAAAGCTACAAAAATCTCGTTGAAAATTACACAGGAAGAAAAATCAAGTACGTGCATTCTGACAGCGGCAAAGAATATTGTAACAATGCTTTCAACAAATATCTGGACGACTATGGAATCAAAAGAAGACTCACAGTTGCCTATACACCAAAAGAGAATGGAGTGGCCGAACGAAACACCGCACTCTAGTTGAAATGGCAAGATGTATGATGTTCGAGGCAGATCTTCCGCGAAATTTTTGGGCTGAGGTTGTAGTGACAGCAAGCTTCATTCGGAACCGATGTCCTTGCAGGAGTTTAGGTGGCGGAATCTTGTTTGAAAAATGGGAGGGAAGTTCACCTGACATTTCACATCTGAGAACGTTCGTATGTAGAGCTGACAGAAGAATCGAAGTCATCAGAGACGTTGATTTCATGTACAAGCGTCTCTCAGGGAGAAAGTAGACGTGATTTCATCTCAGAAAACGCTTTTCATGATAAAGTACATAATCAACTCAAAGAGAAGAAATGGGTCGAATTGGACATAAAACCCGTGAAAATCAGCATAGAAGCAGAACTTGCAGGAGTTGAAGACATGGTCGAAGTTTCGTCGGAGGAGGAGCAAGATGAACTTCTTGAGGAATTCTGATGTCAAAGTACATCAACAACCAAGAAGGTTAAGTCATAACATATATACATACGTCATCCAAACATACTTCCATATCAGCCGCCAGAGCGCACTGCTCTACAACGAGTAATAACGTTATAGGTTGTCTAAACTTCACTATGCACAACACTTCCCTCAAACTAGGGCGTGTTGCTTTTAACACTTAAACCGATCTTCACTGAGCACTTCCTGTATTTGGGACCTGACAAAGCTTTAGTAAGCATATCAGCCATAATTTCCTCGGTTGGCATGTACTCGACGGTAATAGCACCTTTCTTCAGAACCTAGCGTACAAAGTGATAGTGATGACGAATGTTTCGACCGGGAGTGAAACACTGGATTTTTCGCATGTTTAAGTGACCCTTGGTTGTCATTGTAGAGTCGAATAGCTTACTGCTGTTCTAATTCAGATTCCGCCACGAATTTTCGCAGATAAACCGCTTCTTTCGCTACCTCTGTAAGGCTCATGTATTCAGTCTCAGTACTAGAAAGCGCGAGCTTCTCTGTTTCTTGGCTTCCGAGGAAACCGCTGCACTTCCTAGGACGAAGAAGAATTCCGTGTGATCTTGTATGCTGAGGGCAACCATCCCAGTCGGCATCCAAAAAACCGTGAGGTGGCGTAAGACTTGTAACGGCGGCTACCTTCTCAGGATCCGTGTGAAGCTCGTTTTTATCCACTACATGTCCCAAGTCTATGGCGGAAAAAATGGCACTTATCAGGATTCGGTCATAGTTTCGCCTCGAAGAGTCGGTCGAAAATTCGTCGTAGCATATCCATGTGCTCCTCAAAAGTTTGCGTACATACTATGATATCGTCGAGGTACTCAAAAGCCTGCAGGGCCATATCCGGCGTGATTATTCGGTCTTAAAGTCCTTGGAAAGTAGATGGCGCGGTGTGTAGGCCGAAAGGCATTACATTAAATTCAAACAGCTCTCTTTCGGGCACGGTAAATGCAGTAAGTGGCTTACTGTCTTCCGTTAATTCGACATGCCAATATCCGTTCTTAAAGTCGATCGAAGAGCGGTATAGGGCCCCTCGGAGTTTGTTCAAGATGGCGTTGATCTGCGGTGTGGGGTATGCATCCTTCTTGGAGACTTGGTTTAATCTCCTGAAGTCGAATCAAAACCTTGCTCGGCCATCTTTTCGTCTTTTCTACCTCCTTGTCGATAACCTCTTGAATGACCGGGTCTCTTGTCCGGTATCTTTGCTTCAGCGGTGTTGGATCCTGGAGACTTATTTGTCTTAAATCGGTGAGTGGTATTGATTCCTCGGTGGTAAGGATCTCCCGCTTACCGTAGCGGTACGGTGAAAAGACCTTTCTTCCGTTAATGTGGACGTCAAAGACCTAAAAGAGATAATAGGTTGATGCCTAGGAACATCTGGTGGCTGACGCTTTTAATCGTAGGTACCTCGGCCTCTATGGTTTTCCCCATTGATTGGAGCAGTCCGGTAAGACAGTCTCCGAGGGGTATCTCTGTGTCGTCGGCCATTACAGCGATAGTGTTGTTCCGCTGTTTACTCCATCCCTGGAAGAGACATTGCTGGGCTGTGCTGTAGACGTTCTTTCTTTCAAAATGGCAGTTCCACTTCCGCATCTGGTCCAAGATCTTCGTGGATACCAGGACGGCTTCGGGTTGTTCCCATGTGTCATGGAACCTCGGGTGTTGCCGTGGATCTTCGGTGGCGGGGTTGCCTCCATTTTGCGGGTGTGCAAGGTCTACGGTCGTTATCCGATACACGGCCATAGGTACGCCAGTTGGTCCTCGATCAGATTGACTTGCCAAAGTTAATATAATAATTTAAACAATTTAGTGAACTACAATAATTTAAATAATTCAAAAAATTATAATTAATGTCAAATAATTCTAATTAATTTCAATACCATTAATTAGAATTATTATTTAAATTAGATATCCTTTTGCGTCATTATAAATCGGTCCTATCTGAAAATTAATAATGGGTAGCAAAGGTGGTAAAGAGGAGCCTCCCAAAGGGAGATGTTCTTCAGGTTACCCTGACTGACATCTTCCTAGCCAGTGTCTTTCCTGTTTGTCTCTATCATAGTTGCACCAGGTGAAAGAGAGAATCAATCTTGCGACTGTCAGTGCTTTTCTTCACCCACAGTCGGCCGGCGCTTCGTTGCGCGTAGACGCCAGTTTGCTATGGGTAACGTCGGTCTTGTCTTCTAGTGAACAGGTGACTAGCGCGGATCGATAATTTTATATAGTTATAGTGTCTATACAAAACTCATCACACGATAACTTCCAGTATGCCATAAAAATCCCAAAGTTTTAGGATTTTTACCGCTTTGAATCACCCTTTTGCGCATTAGGATGCTTTTACGCTGCGATTTTAGGAAATTTGTAGTTATTCAAGGGTATATCAAGATATTTTTATGAATTATATTTGATTTTAATGAATTTGAAGGACTTTCAATAGAATAAAATGTAACCATTTCATAAAATAACAAGATTTTGAAGACTTTAAAGGGATTTAAAAATATTTTATTTCGATTTCAAAAGATTTACAAGGTTTTAATCAATTTGAAGAAACACAAGATGTCAAGAATTATTAAAAGATTTTAAGAGATTCATAGTGCTTTAAGGAATTTAAAGTGTTAAAATAACTTTAAAGAATTTCAAGTGCTGTAAAGGATTTAAATAATTTGAAGATATTTCGAAGAGATTTTACAAGATTTCATGAAATTCAAGTCATTTAAAAGAATTCCAAGGGATTTTAAGGGATTTCATTATATTTTAAACGATTTTAAGATATTTTAAGTGTTTTTAAGGAATTTGAAGAGAATTGGAGAGATTTTATTTGATTTTATAATATTTTTAGGGATTCTAACATAGTTCAAGAGATTTGAACTGATTCATCATATTCTAAGTGATTTATAGGGATTTGATAAAATTTAAACGATTTCAAGACATTTATAATTATTTTCAAGGGCTTCAAAATATTTTAGATGACTTTAAAAAATGTACAGAGCTTTTAAGAGATTCATAGAGAATTTGAATGATTTTATAGTCCGTAAATTCGAGTCTCGCCGCTCATGATTATTATTATTATTATTTAAAGTGTTTTTAGTTTAATTTTTAATTGATTCATTCTTTGATATAGCAACGTTTCAGGAATTAAACTTTTTAACGAAAAGGAACAAATAGGTGAAAATCCGTATTCTGAAATGTTTACTGAAAGGAAAGACGAAAGGAGAAGTAATGGTTGTAATTTAATACGAAAGAAAAGAAGGTTAAATGAAAATTTATCTTTAACTCAAAAAGAGACTAAATTAATATCCGAGTCAGTTCCAAGTGAGTCTGGAAAAAGCAATTTTTTAAACAAAATTACTGGAAAAAATAAAATCCAGTTTAGTAATTTAAATAAAAGTCCTTATGTGAGGAGAAGAAGAACTCTTGTAGATCCGGTGGCCGAAATAAGAAGAGATTATTTTGCTTCATCTTCGAGAACCATAAAAAGAATTATGGGTCCAGAACGTACTGAATATAATTCATTAAAGGCTCGTGGTAAATTTCAATTAATTTTCAAAACATTCATAATGTTTTCAGACATTTTTTCATGCAACTCTACTTTTCATGCCATATTATGGTAAATTGCTAGAAGTTGCAAACAGTTTCAAGAAATTCGATAGGTTTCAAGGAATTTACAGGATCCTTTTAAAGACTGATTAGATTTTCAAATGTTTCAAAAGATTTGAAAGAATATCAAAAAATTTCAAGTGATTAAAAAAGATTTAAGGGTTTTTAAAAGGTTTCAAAGATTTCACCAGATATCTAGAGATTTTAAATAATTTTATGAGATTTAAGAAAAATTCACACACGATGTAACAAAGTATTCAAAGATTTCAAAAGACTTCAACAGGTTTCAACAAATTTCTAAGAATTTAGACATATTTGAAACGATTTTATAAAATTTCAAGAGATTGAATATTAGGAGAGAGTTTCCACAGATTGAAGGGCTTTTAAAAGATTCTAAAAATTTCAAGGGATTTTTAGAAATGTCTAGGAATTTAAAAAGATTTTAAAGATTTTAAAAAGGTTTCTATAAATTTTCGAATCTTTTTAATTTCAACCTATTAGAAATTAATAGTTTTAGTAATTTTCCGCAAATTTCCGTAAATATATGGGAAGTTATCATAAATTAATTGTAAAATTACCTAAAGTTTTCATAACCCGAAAATTTTGAGATGAAAGTTGATCATTTATGGTAGTTTAATATAAATGACCATTAACATTCTATTTTTTTTCTCAATAGAAGAAATACTCCTTTACAGAGAAATTAATCTAAAATTTTTTTCTAGAAATGAATAATAATATCAAAGAGGAAGAGAGCGAAAAAGAACCAAAGAAACAAGAAAACCTCAAGAGATTCAAAAGAGATAAAAATTATGATTCAAACTCACAGGAGAAAGATTCTGAAGTAGGTGAAACAGAATCTCGAAATGAAAATCGAATAAAAAGAAGTGATGAAGAATCTGATAAAGATTACGAAAAGGAACTTAAATCAAAGACACATACTAACAACGCAAAAAACTTTTCTGAAAATGAAGATAATTGGAAAGAATCGAGCTTGGAAAATGAAAAATTTCATCTTTCAGGAGCTGAACTGGATTCTTCGAAAAATGAAGATTTTTCTGATTTGAATTTGGAATCTAATACAAAATTAGGATCTCGTCAGAAGTCTGATGTGAAAAATCAAAAGTCTAATGAAAAATTGAACTCCAATTTCAACTTAATTTCCGCTGAAAGTAAAAGCTTGGAATTAGAAAATGTAGGGAAATTAGATATGCATGAAAATCCTGACATGGTTAGAAAATTCGATCTCGAAGTAAAGGAACAAGAATCTGAGAATGATTATGAAAAGCGAGTCGCAGAGCAAATTCAAGAGAAGTTAGATGCCATCAGAGCGGAAATGAAACGTGAAGTGGAGGAGAATACAAAAATCCAAGAGATCGAAGAAAAGAATGCTAAGTATGACGAAATTCGTGATGAAAAAGAAGAAGAAGAAAAAGAAGAAGAAGAGGAAGAGAGTCAAAAACGAGATTTGAGTAATAAAATTATTGGTAATAGATGCTTGAAAAAAGAAGATCTTAATTCAGATAAGTCGAAGAGAGAAATAGTACACCAAAGAAGAAGATCGAAATCTGGAAATCTTCAGAAAAATCCGAAAGAGAAAATAATGATCTCAAAACAAAAAGCTTCTTTGAACGAGAATCAAAATAAAAAGCGGAGAGAAATTTCAATTCATAATCAAATTAAGATGAAAAGCCCTTCACTAGACTTGGATTTTGATTCCTTTAATGAGAGGAAGGTAAGATTAAAAAAAAATAACTTGAGATTTTCGAAGAGTGTTGGCAAAAACCGAAGGGACAAAAACAGGAGGAAATTTTCAGGAAAAAAATTTGGGTATTTAAGATACAGACCTTTAAATATTGATGATGACGACGATGAGGGAAGCGAATTCGAAGACGATGGATTTGATGACCAAACTTCGAATCTGGATGAAGGTAGATCATCTAATTTGGGAAGTTCAGCTGGTTTAAATTTGAGATGTGAAAACGGTGAGGATCAACTAAATGAGGAAAGAAATTTTCTTTTTGACAGTAGAAATTATATATCGAGGCAAAAACGTGCTAAACGTTCGAGAAGAAAGAGACGTCAGAGGAAAAAGAGACGAAAGAAGGTGACTGCAGCCCTAGCGAAAATTTACGATAAAGAAATTTCTATTCATCTGAATCCGCCATATTTCGAATGAATCCATGAATAATGACAAATCCTATACGCATAAATCCGAACCAATCCAAAGTCCAAACAAAAATTACTATCCGACTGAATCCGAGACAAATAAAAAGTTCCTACCTGAATAGATCCGAGCCAATCCGATTTAAATTAGCTGCGGAATCATTCGAATTGGAAATTCGAATTGACTCGAGTTGAACATTATTTTTTTTCGGGTTAGCCTTGGATTCATTTGAATTGAAAAGTTGTGCCGGATTATCTTTCGGAAGAACCACGGATTTATTCGGATTGAAAATCTGCGTTGATATAGAATAGACAGTTAGTTCGGATTATCGTTAGATTTATTCAAATTTAAAATTAGGATTTACGAATTGAAAAAATGTATATTGATGAACTTAGGATTCATTTGGATTGAAAAGTTTGTGCGAATTCACTCGGATAGGTTTTCTATTCAAATCAATTCAAAATAAAAACCTAATTTTTAATCAGAATCAATCCGATCCAATCTGAGGGCCGCCTAAAAATTTATATCCGATCTTATTCTTACTCAAATCAATTCGAGCTAAACCGATGCAGATTACCCTCGCAATAACCAGGGATTTATTCAGATTGATTTGGACTGAACATTTTTTTCGGATTCATTCAGATCGGATTTATATAAGAATTAATTCAAGGTAATTTGGAGTAAATACATAAATCTTATTCGAATAAATCCGGGGAAATCTCAGCCAATCCGATCCGAATTGTTTCAGATTAATTCTTGTTTTCGAATGAGTGGCGAATTCCTTCGAAATGAATGTTCGAATTTCATCGGATTAAAAATTTAATTCGATATAACCAAGGATTCATTCGGATTGAAAGTCTAAAATTATTCGGATTAAACATTTGGTAATTTGTTAAAAAAATTGTTAAGATGCGATTCGAATTGATTCCTATTGAAAATGCGAATTCCCGGTTCAATTCGGATTGACATGTTGACACGAATAAGCAACAGGTTTATTCAAATTCATTCGGATTTACCAGTCGTTTCGTATTAGCATCGGATGCATTTGAATGAAAGTTCGGAAAGTTCGGATTGATTGATGTTAAAAAGTTGGTTCGGAATAATTCGGATTCATTCGAATATGATTTTTATGCAAAGCTTTCGCCTAGGATATTCTTTTAGTCATTACAGGATTTATTGTTGTTTAAATTCAAAAATTTAATCAAAGACCGTAGCCGGATAAGCATGGTTGAGCTACCCCGACATGGATTTGGCTCATATTTAGAGGATAAGTTTCTACCATGATATACGTCCCGGCTTATAGAGTAGACAACATTTCTAACTAGGAGCAAGATAAAGTAAAAATAGATTTTAGGGATTAAAATTAACGAGGTAGATTTTACGAATTTTGGGCATAAGCTAAGTGGAAAAACCTTCGCCAGGGAAAAAGACAAATTTACGGCCTACTACCACGCGGCGAAGACATTTTCCACTTAACCCGTTAGCATACGAGAGCAGGGAAATAGAAAAGCGCGGCGACCGAGAAGTCGTAACTTGCGCAGCCTTCACCATGCCTCGAGAGTAGTGTGGCAATGTGGCATACTGTCCTCACTAGGTCCTTCTATTCTTCCACCTACTCTACAGATTATCCCCTCTCAATCAAACCCCTGATAAACTCTTTCTTAAAAACAACGAAAACCCTTCTCGATAAAAAGCATTATAAAACTAATTTACCCTAAGTGCCACATAAAAAAAAAATGTTGCAAATATTTTTTTTAAATTGAGGAAAAAAACTCAATATTCTCACAATTGACTTAACCTATTTTTATAGGTAAACTATATGTATATTGTAGAAAGTACTAAGATAATTATAGAAAAAATTGATATCCCATTTCTTCCATGAAAAGTGAGTAAAAAAAATGACTGAAATTAAAAAAAAATTTATAATTATTTTATGCAGCATTATCAGTTTTTGACTGCAGTATACGGTTTTTTGGGTTAAGATCAAAAGGTTACTTCATATCTGCTTCATAGTTTAACTCAATAAAATAAGTATCATTCAAACAATACACGTTACTTTAAACGCTATAAACTTAATCTTCTTCACTCTCTTCCTCTATCACGGGATTCATATTGTGTTGTGTAAACAATAAAATTTACTGTGAAATTCAGCAGATCTTACAATTTGCAACAAGCGTATTGCATATGATAAGTACAAATAAATAATAGGTGCAATATGGGAACAGCAGTCAACTATTCGTCGACCATTGTCGTAATTATAAGCATACCTTTTAATCCCTGCAACACCTATACACTGTGTGGTTTATAATTAATGAAACATCTATTAATTTTCGACTAATGTTTCAATAGATTCATTATCGTTCATCATTTCAGCCAAGTACGAAACTGCTTTTGAGAGTTGATAGGAACCCGTAAATAAAATTTTTAGGTCGTTTTTGAAGTTTCCTATCCTAATTTTGGTTGAAGCACCACAAGAGCTTGAGTCCCATCACGGGTCTCATTGTTTCTCATTGCCGTTTGCATTTCGCGTAATTCGATAATATTTTCACATTTTAAACCTATAAAAAGATGTATTTTTTCTTCAGATAAAGAAAATTCTACAACTTTGTCAAGAATCTTTGTATCATATTCAATACTTAAACCTCCAAATAATTGCGATAGCTCTGAATCTTTAACTTTTGCGAAATTCGAATATACACTTAAAAGACTTAATTCTTCGTAAATAAAGGCTTTCAATTAAATTTTTTCGGCAAGAACGGTGACCTTCAAGAATATACAATCGAACTCCCATAAGGGTCACGTGCTAGGTGGTGATTTCACGTTCTTGGGATTTTCGCGCATGCAAACTTGCAGCGTGCAAACATGCAGCTTGGGGTAAATTAGTTTCATAATAGTAGAAACTTACCCCCTAAATATGAACCAAATATATGAGGGGGGGGGGAAGCTCAACCATGCTTATCCGACTACGACCTTTAATCGAAATTCAAGTACAAACAATTTTCTTAAGGTATAAAATGTGAGGTTACAGAAAATATTTCATAGGATTTAAATAACTCTCAATCCAAAGAGAGCATTTAAAAAAAGGATGTTAAGCAAGGTTAAGAAATTTTAAAGGTTAACTCGAAAACAGTTTTCAATTCTAATAAATCCTAATGAATCCAAATCGGATTGGATAAAATGGGCACTTTGGTTTTAACTTCGGATTGGGTCAGATTGATCCAAATATGGAAGTTTGGTTTGGACCTCGGATTGAATCCCATTGATTCAGATAAAAAACCTACCTCAATGAACCCGAAACAACTTTAAAATTCGGATAAATCCGACGGTCATCCGCGCTAGAAAATTCTTTTAATTTATATCTAATAACCATCCCAATGAATCCCAGGTTATTCCTAAAATAATTTTTAATCCGAATCAAGATGGAATTTTAATCTTAATAAATCGAAGTTCATTCGAAAAAAAATGAATGAATCCAAGGCTAATCCCAAACAAATTTTCAATTCAACTGAATAGAAACTTCTCTATCCGAAACTTTCGCGAAGGACAACTTAAATCTTGAACCAAATAAAAAATGAAATATTAATTTAAATAGAGAACTTCAGTTAAAAATGCAGATGAAAGGAGCAAAAGAGGAATCGGAAGTTCTCAGGAATTAAATCCTGGGCTAGCTTTGGACTACAGCTTTGGAGGACATCAAGGAGATTCTCAGGAAAACTTAGCTAGATTTAAAAGAATAAAATGAGACCTTAGGATATCATTGACTTAGAAATAATTTCTGATGATTGAGGAATTATTCTTACTAAAGGATAAAAAATTTACGAATAATCTCGAAACATGGGCAAATTAAAAAATTACAGTAAACAGTATTAAATTAGAAAGGGCAATAAATGTAAAAATAAAATATTTTATACAGGACTTTTCCAGTTTTATAATATGTATTAAAAGTGATTTTCAGTAGTTATATTCTGATAAACTAAACTTTAATACTTTCTGCTGTGATTTTTACTGAAATCCGCCAAAGTTCTTTTCATCGAAAAAGGCAACACCTATTTACTTCGAAACTAAACCTGAACCGGAACCGTCAAATTGTTCCTTTCTGGTGATTATAGCTTAAGATATTCTCGTTTTATTAAGTTGCGCGAGATTACCGATTAGATTTTACTGATAGGAGTAATATAAAAGATAATCCTGAAAAGTCGTATGAGAATATTTTATATAAAAATAACTTATTTTAAAAGATTTTAATGGTATTTTAAAGAATTTAAAGGAATTCAAAAGATTTTAAAAATATCAATTGTTTCAAATTGATATCATATATTTTTAAACGACTTTAAAAGATTTCAAGGTTTTAACAAGATTTTACAGGTTTTCGAAATGTTTCTCTGAATTTCAAAAGAAATAAAATACTTAAGTATTAAAAACGAAATTTTGTTCATAAAATTGTACATAAAAAATTAACTGCTTTTTTGGAAAACATTATTTATTTATTTATTGTTTTTTATTTATTTATTGTTTATTTATTTGCGGGAGGAAAAAGGGAGAAATCTTTTGAAGACGTTGTGTCTTCCAGGACGGGTCTGGACTAAACCTAAAACCTCCGTACTGTCCGTTAGGGTTTAACTTCGTGTGTAGAGGCCTTTTTTAAGTCATTTTTTGCGCATAATTTTGACTACAAATGTCTCTATGTTCTTCCAATTCTCTTCAGACTCCACCATAAAAGAGTCCATGTTTTCAGGGTTAACCTCTATACCCGTTTCGATATTCATCTCTTGTTAGTATGTCTGCCACCTTTGGCATACAAAAAAAATTTGCGTCTTCGATGGGATCGTTGCAGAAGTCGCAAGCTTCCGATTGCTTGATATTGAACCGTTTGAGGTATGCGTTGAAGCATCCAGGGCCGGTTAGGGCTTGCGTGATGTAAAATTCGACTTCACCATGCTTTCTTCCTAACCACGTATGAAGTTGTGAAATGAGCTGCTGTGTACATTTGCCCGTGCTTGCTTTCAGCTAACGCTCTTGCCATTTGCATGTTAGTCTGGTTCCAGCTTCCTTTTTCACATCGGCCTT
This sequence comes from Synergus laeviventris, assembly GCA_032275145.1. Taxonomy (NCBI): domain Eukaryota; kingdom Metazoa; phylum Arthropoda; class Insecta; order Hymenoptera; family Cynipidae; genus Synergus; species Synergus laeviventris. The sequence goes on along the minus strand of JAUESI010018034.1, from coordinate 315 downwards.
GATAAGCCTGTTTTCCTCATCGTTTGCCAGGCAAACTCGTTCCTTGTTCTGGCGGTAGATTTCCTTCCTTTCTGATTTTTGTAAACACCTACACTACATTATTCAACCCAGACTATATTTATGTTTATATATATTATACTTTAAGTCAACACATGTAAATATATGTATATCCTTCTGAAACAAATTTTGAACGACGTTCGTTCAAGTGGGCCGGCTTACGTTTGGTCCTATTCAATATAAAATACTCTGCAGAATTTCTGTCCTAAGTCCTTTATGGCTCAACTAGGAAATTATCATAAGGTACAATCTGTATTC
>JAUESI010017926.1:3583-16666 GCA_032275145.1 Synergus laeviventris | reverse complement strand
ATATTTGATTACTTAACTAGTTAATTTTCTAAAAACAAAAATCCTATTATAAAAAAGAGGTAATAATTATATTGAAACAAATGGTTTTAAGGGATTTTTTGAAGAATTCAAAATAATTCACGGGAGTTTCAAGGTTTTCGAGGAATTTAATGGTTTTTTTATTTCGAAGGATTTTAAATGATATTAAAGAATTTTAAAAGAATTTCAAGATTTTAAAATAGTTTTAATATTTTGTTAAATTTTTCACGGGATTTTACATTTACTCAACATTTTTAAAGGATTTTCTAAAAGTTTCGAGTGATTTTAAAGAATTCAAGTGTATTTCGAGATTTAAAACATAACACCTAGTGTTATAATTATGTTTTAGTGATAAGATTAGAGTAATCTGTATAACCAAAATGTTTGGTATTTAAAAAATAATTGTGAATGTTCGAAATTTGGAAGTAATGAATTTAAAACTAAGTATAGAAAAAGATTGAATGTGGGAGATAGAAAGATATTTAAATTTTTTGTGAAGACATAGCCTGAAGGATAGAAAAAGATAGGAAAAGATAGAACCTAGTGAAAACGACAGATATACACACAAAGATAGAAAAAGAAAAAGCGTTTAATGGATGCAAAGTGATATTCCTTGGGAGGCATAGAAAATCCCTATCCTTTTTTATCTTTTTACTTTCAACAGGGCACTTTGAAACGAAATTACCCACCTCGACAGTAGTGCATTTTAGTTATGAGGAACCGAAGAAACGCTCTCGCGCCACACGCGCGCCCGTGGCCTGTTCCTTCTGCCACTTGCATTTCCTGAATCCAGCCATGTGTCTCGTGGGTGTGGATTTAGAATGTGCTCCTCCACCCCTACCCCCTCCTTATTTCTCTGTGTGTGCATGCGTATTTGTGTGTCAGTGACTCGGCGTGTGTACACGAGCGCGGGTGAGCTGCACCGCGCGCACGGTACGCGCTGTTGCCGCCTCCTCTCTCCCCTCTTCATCCATTTTATCTGTCTCCCCCCTCCCCCTCGCTCTCTCTTTCTCATCGTAACGTGTATAGCAAAGCCCAGCTGAGCTGCGCTGCGCCCGCTCAGTGGTCCTCATGTGAGACAAATGGAAGAACGGTAACAACGTTTCACGTTTACATTTGCACTGCTGATTATAGCTCATAAGAACCTTCTGAGAACTCGTCAGGGACAAACAATCTTTCACCACTAAAAGAAATTTAATTTCGAAAAAGTTGAAGAGTATCAGGCGTCGATCTGGTACGCTTTAAACAATTTTTTTCCGATACTTATTTTCGCATTGGGATGATTTTTTGTCATATTCTTAACCTCAGGCTACTAACCAATTTCTTTTGTGCTCAAGGCAATATTTTTTTATCCTTTTGTTTCCTTGAAATTTTTAGAAACTATTAACTGTGATTAGAAAAAAATTGAGCGCCAATTTCAAAAAAGAAATGTAAGAATGTTAGAGGGAATAGAAATTGCTTTTATGTAACTGCCATTTGCAATGTTCTTAAGCGAAAATATATATATTTCTTAAAACCATTTATAAACCGCTTTCTAATGCTTAAATAGTAATAAAAAAATAATACTATAAATAATCTCATATTTCCAAATATCAGTAGCAAATAATGATGCGTGATACCAAAAGAAGTTTCATCCCCATTTCTGCAGCGGAACATTGCTTAATTGCGCCCCCAAACTCGTTATAAGACAAAAATTTCAACAAAAATTCCAAGTATCTTCTCAATGTCACCTTCTTAAATAAATTTCACTGATTTCGGGTAGTTCGAAATTCAACTTAATTTTCGTCTACTACACTTTCCCTTAAATGTTACACATAGTCACGAATAATCCGATCAACAGTTGTCGCTTACTATCGAGTCTGCGACAAAAATATTTTGGTACGCGTTATTTTTAGAACGCACACGTCATTCGCAAACAATTAAGCATCGCAAAGGCAATGGTCGCTCGAAAAAGAAATTCTACAGAGTCCATAAAATCTTAATTTAATTGTTTCATTTTCCAGAAAAAACTATTTTTTAGGTAACTTTGGGTATTTAATTATATCGACGGTGGAGTGTTGTAATATTTTATCAAATCAAAATGATGAAAACTTTATTTATTTATTTTTTTTACTATATTTTTGTTTTTAATTACAATTTTGATTTGTGGTCGTAACCTTGGTTTCTTTAAAATTTCTTGTTTTATCTTAGTATACGTCTGGTATACGACAGGAACTGATAAAACGTGTAAGGCACAGACTATCACCTTAGATTAGATATAACGCTTAATACATAATGTAATTTATTTGTCTACAAAAATATTTTATTTTATTTATTTATTTTTTAAATTAGTACTGCTTTACTTATTTTCATTTTCAATCACAACCTCAATCTTTTACTTTGATAAAATTATTTACCTCACACTCGATTAACCTTGAACTCAAATGAGATATTGGAATTTTCTTATGTGAATAATGGTGAAGTATGTTGAATTCTTTCTAACTACTCAAGGAAAATAAAAGAAAAATGTTTAAAATTAATAATAGCGCAGTGGTTTTTTTTTTATCAATTTAAAGGTAATTTTTCCAGAAACCTCGTATTTCTTTTACTCAAATTTTTTTTTCAAAAACTCAAAACTGGATCGATTTTTTTGAATTTCTTTTACGTCCAAGTCTTCTCTTCATGTTTCCTTTATTAAAAAAGATTATCCTATCTACAAAAGTAGCTAGCTTTGCTCATATCAATTTCTAAAAAATTTTAACAAAAAAAGGGATAGGGTTTCTGCGGAATTCAGTTTAAAATTTTTTTAGAAAAATCAACTTCGTATTGTTAATTGTAATTTTTTTTTATTTTCTTTGTGCAGTTCGAAAGAGGACAACAAAACGAAAAAAAAGTTATTGAAGTTGAAAGAAAACTGTCGTCTTTTAAATTCGGAAAAAATACTTCAAAATTAAAGTACTTTAAATCTTCAAAAAGAAACATTAAATTCCAGTCCCCTAGTATTTTCTTAAAATTTTTTGAAACTCCTTAAACTCCATTTTAAAATCTTCTTTAAAATCATTTTAAATCTTTCGAAATTTCTCGAAATTCGCAAAAATGAATTGAAATCTCTTGAAATCCTTTAACATTTCTTTAAGTCACTAAAAATTCTTTAAAATTAGTTTAAAACTCTTGAAGTCCTTTTAGACCTTTTCGTATTAAAATTCTTTCATTCTTATTATTTTTTTTTATTTAAAATTTCCTAAAATTCCTACAAATTTATAGAAATCTTTAAATTTAGTGAAATTTTAAATAATTAGCTTGACATTCTTTAAAATAAAAAACTTATATAAAATTTTATGAAATCTCTTGCAAATTCTATAACCTTTTTGTATTCGTTAAAAATTCCTTAAAATTCCTTAAAAATAACATACAAGATTAAAAATTTTTTGGTTGAAAGTATTGTATACAGCCCAATAAATGAATCACCAGAGTTTCACCCCCCACCCCCCGCATTTAGAACTCCCTACTTCAGAACTTCATCCCTTAACATTTTTTAAATCATCAAAATTACCCTTATTCGTTGGGAAAATTTTTATACTGATATTAAGTTTTATCAATGCTACAAAGACATAACAGACAGATTCATCTCTCCAGCTCATTTGGAATTCACCCCATATCATCCCTTAAACGTAAAAGATTTTAATTTACCCTAATTTTTTGGGGCAAAATTTTATGACCGATAATGGGTCTTCTCAATGCTAAGATACCCCAAAAAGGTTCATTCCTCTAGCTCATTTGAAACTCACCCCATACTTACTAAAAATGTTTATTGTAGGTCTAAGGGGTGATATGGAATCAATTTCAAATGTGCTGAAGGGATGAAATTTTTTGGTATGTCTTGTAGCATTAGAAAAAAAAATTTTTTTGGCGGAATTTCAAAATACTTATAAGAATTTCAAGTTATTTTAAGGAATTTTTAAAGAATACAAAAGGGTTTTAGGATTTTACATAGAGATTTCATAAGATATAAAGATATTTTTGTCATTTTAAAGAATGTCAAGCTCATTATTTAACATTTGAAGGGATTTCAAGAAATATTTCGTGATATGAAGGAATTTCAGTTATAAGAGAATTAAAAATATGTAAATAATTTCAGAAAATTTGAAGGGATTTTAGGAAGTGTTAAATAAATAATAAAAATTTATTTTTTTCCTTTTCGTTTATCTTAAACGGTGAAAACTTTAGGCTTATAAATAATTAATTAATGAAGAGCCTAATGATACCGAAAAGATATCAATTATTTTGAAAAAAGACGGATTTCCTAGCGCATAAGTGGAGTGGAGTCTGTATGATAAAGGGATGAAGAGGGGTTAGGAGAGGGTACAAATTGATCGGAGTGGGTTGAATATTCTCATGATGGTGGGCCCTCTAATAATGGAGGAAGGTGGGAGAGGTTGGTACGTCACACTACACATAGGTGGTAGGTATCAAGTGGTAGATTCTAGGTGCTAGGTCGCTCGATACTGACCATCACGTCACACCAGATACTACCCTGTTGAAAGTAAAAAGATAGGAAGTCTATCCATTTGAATCTTTTTCAATCTTCAGGATTGAAATGGAAAGGACAATTTTATCCAAATGTATCCTCTTCATTCCATACCAATCCACTTCTATCTCTGTTTTAATCTACAATAACCTCTTCCCTATCCACGCCAATCTTTCCTAATTATTCGCTTGTCCAAATCCATCTTTTTCTATACCTTTAGCAATTAACTATCAAGTCTATCTTTTTTAATACCTACATTCCTATCCAATCTTATTCTGTCTCTCTTAAAGTATATGATCAAGTCTACTTCATAAGAGTTTCATTCCTCCAGATCATCCCTTAGATCTAAACAATTCGCCAAATATCCCCTAATTCGTGGGGTCAAAGTTTCATTGCTGTATATAGGGCTTTTGAAAAGATACCCTAGAAAGTTTCATCCCTCCAGCTCATTTAGAACTCATCCCATATCATCCCTTCGACCTACAAATTTCTAATTCTAATTCACCAAAGATTCCCTACTTTGTGAGGTCAAAATTTTACTGTCGATAATAAGTCTTTTAGATGCTAAAAAACATCGCAAAAAGTTTCATCCCTTCAACTTATTTGGAACTCACTCCATATCATCCCTTAGATCTGAAACATTCACCAAAAATTTCCTAATTTGTGGGATCCAAATTTTATGGCTGATAATAAGTCTTTCCAACGCTAAAAAATAATCCAGAAAATTTCATTCCTCAAGGTCATTTGGAACTTATCCCATTGTGTTCTCGTGCAGATCTTGACGCACTGATATACCTTACTTAATTTGATGTATCTACTTTTGATTCAATATGTTCGGATACTTTTTAATCGTTTATTATATAAAAGGAAATGAAGTACAAGTTAATGTCTGGCTTTACTCATTACTGCCATGAGACCAAGGATCGAAAAGACAGAATTTCCCAAAACTTCCGAAGAATTTAAAATATGTGGTGAGAAACATTATATTCTAAGATTACAGGCAACTCTTAGAACTCGAAAGGGAATTGGAGAATATAGTATCGAAAGTTTTTAGATATTTAGGAATTATTTGGAAATGTGTCGAAATATGTTGAAATATTTTGTAATACCAAGAATATCAAGAATGGCAAGCTCCTTGGGTTTCGACAGCACTTCGGTTAAATATCTAATAACAGAATTTATGAAGAAAGTGCTATTTCAAAGAAAAGGCAAATAAACGTATATAAATATCAATCCTTAGACCTAGAAAATTCACTAAAAAGTCTCTAATGCGTTAGGTAAAAATGTTGTTGTTCCATCCCTTTGGCTCATTTTGAACTCACCCCATAATTACCAAAAACTCTTTGGTTTAAGGGATGGTATTGGGTGAGTATCAAATTAATTGGGGGATGAAACTTTTTAGGATGTCTTTTACCATGAAGAAGAAGACTTACCATCAGTAATAAAATTTTGACCTAACGAGTAATGGTAATTTTTCTATGAATTTTCTAATTAAAAGGGATGATGTAGGGTCAGTATGAAACTTTAATTTTTGTAAATTTTTAGTTTGCGGTTCTAACTTTTTAAATTAAATCTTCCACATAATTAAACCTCGAAAAATGAAAAAAAAATTATATTTTGATATTGTTTCAGTAGAAAATTTGATCTCATCATTGATACTCTTGAACAAAATGAATTAATATCAGATTTTTTGAATTTATGTAACACAAGAAACCTTTTACTTTCTTAAATCTACTTCCTTACGAAGTTTCAAATGAAGTTGAAAAATTGACGTAAGAAAAGTTATTAATAACCATAAGGTCGTTACTTAAGTTTTACATAATTATGAAAGTAGATGTAATTAGTAAAGTTGAAAAATGCAATATTTTTAGTTTAGTAGCCAACTTGCAAAAAACAATCTAAACCCAAAGTTCAAGAGCAAATAAAAAAAAACTACTAAGCACTCCTGTATGATTATTATTTAAAATGTTGTCTGAAATTATGCAGAAGCTAAAAAGTATAAAAGTGAAGAGTAATGAGTAATACAGTAATTAAAAAAAATGTGATTTGCAAGAATCTTCCAATTAAAATGTATTCCGTTGTGCAGTGAACCAGAAAAGTGGGATGTGGGACTTTCTTTGAAGGGAAAGGTTCAGGTTGAGAACCGTCTCGTGCAAGAGGCAGCTGAGCGGACAAAGAGCGAACGGTTATTGCAGTTCTCTTGGCATGCCATGCCGGCATGGCTCCCGTAACTATATGTATGTTATAACTATAAGGTATAAGCTGTAACACTATAGCTAACATATAGCTATACCAATGGGTACACCTAGTATAACTGTGGCTATATCTATCCTTATATTAGGCTCATGTCTCTCTAGAGTCTCCAATGCATATGTACCTACCTTATACCTGCACCCTAAACATAACATGAAGCGGCGGACTAAAGAACGCTGTATGAATAGAGAGAGAGGTTTTCCATGCTCACTGCGGATAAGACATATGAATATCACCCAAATTCCAATTGATATAAGTTTCATATGGTCGAAAATCAAGTTATCGAACAAGTATCATCAAAATGAAACAAACCCAAGTGCGAAATCACAAACGGCCCAACTTTGGCCCAGTACTGGGAAAAATGTTGCCAGTCAAAAGAGTTATTTAAAAATATATATTATTAGATAGAGAATGTTTTGCAGGAAGATATTTGTTAGTTTTTTTAGGATAAATACAAATGTTCCAGATTTTAGAGTATGTTAATTAAAGTTTTTTTTTTTTTTTTAGATATTTCAATGAATTTGAAAGATTTTCAAAAATATTTCAAAAGCCATTTTTAGGAATCTTAAAGGGATTTTCAAGAAATTTGAAGTGATTTTATAGGGAATTTAGATTTCAAAAACTTTTACAAGATTTCCTAAAGGATTTCAAGAAAAAAAGCGATTTAAATAGGTTTCAAGTGATTTTAAAGAATTCAAGGGGATGTTAAAAAATTTTAAAAGAATTCGAATGAATTTCAAGATTTTCAAGTAATCAAAAACATTTGAAATTCTTTGAGATCTTTTGAAATCCCTTTAAATCTCTACTTGTTAAAAATTATGAAAAAAATATAATCATAAAATGTATTGTAATAATAATTTTTATCAAAATCCTACTTAAAGTTCTGAGAAATATGTCCTTGTTAGTCAACAATTCATTTTTAAATATATAGGTAAATATAATAATCGTTTATTTTCTTCATAAACAATTAAATGTGGAAAACTTTGAGAATTCCCTATTTTTACCCGATGTTTGGCTTTGACGTGGAAAACTCTTCAAGGCCCTTTTTGCTTTTTCATTATAAACAATATCTCAGTTTTATTACATAATTTTTAGGTAGGAATAGTAATACCAAGTAATACCTGCTATATCTTTGTCCTATAAAAGTCTAATTATATAAAAAAATTTTATTGAAAATAGAAATCCCAACCAGGGCCTAGTCCGAACCCTATGTCAAATGAGGCTAAGTGGGGCAATAAAATAGGAATTAAGTGCTTATTAAGTGCTCTCAAAGTAGGCTACGCTGAAAATTCTAGAATTTTTATTTTTTTTTAACGAACCAAATTCAATCTCTATACATTTCCCACTTTAAAAGTATAGATTAAAAAAGATTTTGAAAATTCCAACTAATTCAAACGGTAAGAAGTCTCTTACTATAAATGAGTAAAAAGATATTAATCCCATTAATGACAAGGACAAAATGAATAAATTGGTAATTCCTTACTAAATGAATATTAGTAACATACTATTCAATGGAATACCTTAAAAATGTTTAGATCTCTTGAAGTATGGCAACATTTTTTAAAAGTCAAAATTGGTCAAAATCCCTAAAATTCGTAAAAATCTCATGAAATCTCTTAAAATTACTAGAACTCCTTAAAATTGCACTAAATTTTTTATATCTCTTAAACTTTCCTAAAATCTTAAAATTTTTTTAAATTCTACAATAATCTTCTAAATTCTCTTAAAACCCTTCAAAGTTTCTTAAAACTGCTAGGAATCCCTTTAAATTCCATAAAACATTTTGAAAATCGTAAAAATATTTGAATGTCCCTTCGTATTATTTATTAAAAAATAAACAACGTAGTTATTTATACAAGAAGTAGAAGTGACTAATTCAATAGTCAAATTTTTACTAATTCAAATTGAGTGAGTAAAAAAAGTTTAAAAAAAAATAAAAGAGTTTGAATTTTCGAAATAGGCAAGATCGAGAGCACTAAATAAGCTCTTAACTCTGGCCTAGAGAATATTCTTTTTTAAGTAATAGTTTAAAAGTGAAAAATGTATAGGGATTGAATTTGCCTCTTTAAGAAAAAAACAGAAGTACTAGAATTTCCAGAGTAGGCTAATGTATCTCAAAAGCAGTTACAACGAACTTCATGTGTATCAAAAAGAGAAATGAAAATCTCGAAAATCTAGAGATAATTTTTAATTTGAGACAAAACTTCTCCCATTTTTAAATAGTTGAACGTCGCATCGAACTGTTAGCCCGCCTTCATCACGTTAACACATTTTTAAACGAAGTTATTTCCACTAAGTGGAGAGAAATAAAAAGATAAGTTTCAAAAGAAATAGATATCGTTTTTTTATTTCGTTCAATTTCAAAACGCGAAGTGGTCACTACTTCGCTCATTTAAATGTATTACAAAAATTTCTCTGGGAAATTTAATGGGAGTTTGGTGAGTTTCAAAATATTGCCAAAATGATATTTTAGGTACTTTTTGTGTTTAAATAAGGTTTTTAAAAGAGTTCCATTGTTTTTAAAGAATTTGAAGAGATTGCAAAATAAAAAAAATATTTAATCGTTTCATGAGGTTTAAAATAGTTTTAAAAATTTCGATGGTTTTAAAAGAGCTTATAATAATATAATCGAGTTTATAACTATTATATTATTGGTTTATTGTCAGCGATGAAAACTTTGTATTCCTTCTTTGTCTGCGAGACAGTAGCGAAAGTAATACCGATCTCTTCAGAAGGAATTTAGAACCCGCTTTGCCGTTAGCTCTACAACACCCGAGCATATTCTTACCAAGCTATATTAACGATTGGGTTTGTTCACATAAGTGTGAACGTTACCCTGGCAATGAAACTGCGTGACGAAAATAAATTTGTCGCTCGGCGTCGTTCATTCTGCTTTCACGAATTTCTTTGGATTCAATTATTTTCGGTTTATTCTGTCACTCAAAATTTAATGAAAATTGTATTTAAAACATTGATTGTTATTTTTGTTAAGGGGGTCTCCCTACCTTTTCAGGTGAAAAAAAGCTAGTCTTTTTTTATGAAGACGAAGTTTTCTTTTAATTTTTTTTACCAATGTTACAAGATTCAATTAACTTGAAATTGTATGGTAATATTAAAATGAAGTTTTTTTAAATCAATTAAAACTTAGAATCTATTTAAATCTTTTGTAATCCCTAGAATTCTCTTGAAATTCTTTAAAATCATTCACAATATCTTGATATCTTCTTAATTACAAAAGAAAACTTTTAAGATTGATAAAAATTCTTTAAATTCATGTTGATATGAATGTGTCTTGAATTCTTAATGAATTCTTCTGAACTCACCCAAAATTTTCTTAAATAACAACCCCTGTCATTGATAAACTACTCTCAATTTTGAAATATAATTTTTTTACAAAAAAAAAAATACTTCGGAATTTCGGGTTATTTTCGGGCTTTTAATATACACACAAAAATCAATTTCAGAAAATCAACCCCTAACTCTGACAAACACCCCTCAACTTTTAAAAACTTCGGAATTTCGGGCTATTTTTGGGCTCTGCAAATAAGTAAAAATAAATATCCCAAAAACAACCTCTATCACTGAAAACAGCCCCTCAACTTTGAAAAATAATTTTTTAAAAAACAAAATACCAGAATTTTAGGCTATTTTCGGCCTCTTGTAATATCAAAAAATGTTTTTTTCTAAAACAGATTTTTCAAAATTAAGGCATGGTTATCGATGAGGGTTGTTTTTGGAAAATTGATATTTGCTTATTTGCAGAGCCCAAAAATAGCCCGAAAATTTGAGCCAAAATTTCAAAAAAAAGTTCTTTGACACAGCCCTGCCATTTTATTTTTAAAAAATTGAATTCACTTCAACTTTTTGAATTTGGAATACATTTTTGACCAGAATAACTTTCAAAAATGAGAATTTTGTTAATCGGGAACTTCTTCTGAGTATTGCTGTAGGCTAGCACAACTTTCCGATTTTCAAAATTCGCATTTTTTAAAATTTCAGGTAAAAAATTGATTAGGTATAAATTCAAAAAAGTTGATTTAATTTCGAAAATATACTTCTGATGAGCGAAAAGTGTCCTAGGAATGTTTTTTTTTATGCTATGCTAGCACAACTCTGCACAACTTTTTGGTGCTGGGCTAACAAACTTTTTTTGGAAATTCTGGCTCAAATTTTGATTTTTCCGAAAAATCTTTTGCGACACAGTTTTATTGAGCACAATTCAGCACTTTTGAAAATTGAAGTTGACGGTCCCAACTTACCGGACATCATATTCCTATTGTTAGAAAAAATATTATTCAGATACATTTCTTTGTGAAATTTCTTCTCTAGACGATTTTTACTGTTCTGGTTCGTCGCGTTGTACCAAGTAAAGTGAAAGTGTGATGACCCAAAGGAAGACGAGGTGTCAATTTTTCCGTGGATTATGAGGCGCGGGTCACTTTCGAATGTTATCCTCGATTGATCCGCGTTCATTGTTGTTATAGCTCGAAACTTCAGAGGTCAACGAAGGTCGCGGAATATCACTTTCCAGCGATCTAGGTCACGAGTATTTTTTAACAACTTACGACCAAGTGGACCTTCAAAATTTGTAGCTTCGTACAACACAATCACCTTTCACTTATACAATCGCTAATTAGGCTCTTGCTAAATTTCGCCTAGAAATTAGGATTGTTATTTGAAAATCTCTCATCATCATTTTTTGAATACGAAAGAAAATATTTTAATATTTTGGTATATTTTTCATTGAAAATATTATATTCAAGTATAACTTAAAATATTAGATTATATTGTTTATAATTAAAGAAGTAGCTGGAATTGAGGAATTTTAATAAAAAATCATATTTTCATGTTTCAGGTGAGTCTCCAGATGTTTCAAATAATGTTACATATATAGATGATTGGAAAGTATCGTGTCTGTAAGTGAGTAATATTATGCATAAAATATTAAGGAATATTAAATATTCGAAAGAAAAAAAATAGAAATTTCCCAGTTAAGGGCATGCCGTAATTACCATAAAAGAAAATTTCGTTACGCTAACTTTATACGAGCAACAATAAATATTTTTGAGTAAAACCAGGTCATTAAAATGGTCAGGTAAATTGCCTTGTTTTAGTGAAAAATATTTATTATTGCGAACATAAAGTTGGGGAAAAATTAAATTGCTCTTATGGTAAAGTATCACCATGGACCATGTCCTGAAAGATTTTTTAAAGAAGGTAATTTAAATTAAATACTAGGGGTTAACGCACTATTGAATTTGTTTCTACTCTTTTAACTCTACTAAATTATTTTTTAATTCTTTCAAGTATTTTTAATTTATCTAGAGTTTTTCTTTAAATTCTTCTGTATAATTTTATAAATTGTTTTTTGAATTTGTTTAATTCTTTGGAATTGTTTTCAATTCCTTTGGATTTTCTTCTTTCAAAATTCTGAATTCTTTTTTAATTCACGTTAAGTTACTATATGTTGAACATTGATTGCCCTAAATTAAAAGTTAGTCAGCCAACCTTGGAGGCCTAGATTTGAAAACTTAAATAAATATTTTAATAAAAATTATTTTAGAATGAGATTGAAGTTTGCAACGTTTTGTATGAACAAAATTATCATAAAAAAAAGAATTTTTTCTAAAACATGCACGATCTAACATTTTTTTGTGGAAAGTAGTTATATAGGTACAACCCAATAAATGTACTAGTATAAAAGTTTCAATCCCCACGCGCATTTGGAACTCATTCTATTTCATCCCTTAGTATTAAAAAATTCATCAAAATTATCCTTATTCGTTGGGTTAAAATTTTATTACTGATAATAAGTCTTCTTGATGTTACAAAAACATACAAAAAAGTTTCATCTTCGTAGAAATTTTTATGGTGAAGCTATTAAAATCAAGGTTTTTCCGTTTATCTCGGTAAATTTGCAAAACTTAAAAAAATGTTTCAAAAAAAGCTGTAGATCCTATCGAAATACACATTTTTTGTTTCAAGCATTTTTGCCTACGAGTGATAGTTTCCGAGAAAAATCATAGTAAAAGGAAATGATAAAGGAAAATGTCAAATAAGGGAAATGGTAAAGGGAAATTATAAGGGGATATGGTAAACAGAAATAGTAAAGAGATATCGCAAAGAGAAATGGTAAAGGGAAATGGTAAAGGGAAATAGTGAAAGAAATTGGTAAAGGGAAAATGCAAAGGGAAATCACAGTAAAAGGAAATGATAAAGAAAAATGGCAAAGGGAAATGGTAAAGGGAAATAGTAAAGAGAAATCATAGTAGAAGGAAATGATAAAGGAAAATAGTAAAAGGAAA
>JAUESI010017836.1:0-16693 GCA_032275145.1 Synergus laeviventris | reverse complement strand
TTTGTTCTTTGAATTTAATTAGAAAGTCTAAGATAAGAAAACATGTTTTGGCACACAAAAGTAATTCTTTTAGATATGTTGCAAACTTTTTGTTACATATCTAAATAATAGAACCTCTCATTAAGTTACTGAAAAAAAATAAAGAGTGGAAATGGGGAGAAGAGCAGGATAGGGCTTTTGATCAAATAAAAGGGTTGTTAACATCTGAACCTATTTTGCAATGTCCTAATTTTGATATTCTATTCCAACTTGAAACAGATGCGAGTAACGTAGGTTTGGGAGCAATTTTAACTCAGGAAATAGAAGGGGAAAACAAAGTAATCGCGTATGCCAGTAGAACTTTAAGCGATGCAGAGAAAAAATATTGAGCCTCAGAAAAGGAATGTCTTGCGGTAATTTGGGCTATTAAAAAGTTTCGTTGCTATTTAGAAGGGTACAAATTTTGGGTGATAACAGATGACTTCGCTTTAAACTGGTTACATTACCTAAAAAACCCGACAGGTAGACTCGCGAGATGGGCACTGGAATTATTAGAATATGATTATGAAATAATTTACAGAAAAGGTAGTCTTAATCACGTGCCAGATGCATTATCCAGAAAAAACGAGGAAACAGTAGCGAGTATTATTTCAATGATTAAAGAAGAAAAAATTAATTGTAAAAATGTTAGCAAGGACAATTGGTTTAATACAAAAAGTTAGAATAAGTAAGAAAAAATCCTAAATATAACTCAAATTGGAAGATTAGAGACAACCAATTATACTTTTTAGACCAGAACCACTAAAATCAAAATTACAGATAGAATCAAATCCATGGAAATTAACTATTTTAAAAAATTTAAAGGATGAGGTACTATTAGAAAACCACGATAGCAAACAGTCAGGTCATTTAGGGATGCAGAAAACATATGCGAAGATATATCAGAAAACTTTTTTTGGCCAGGAATGTATTCAGATACATTAAGATATGTAAAAGAATGCGATATTTGTCAAAGGATTAAACCAAAAATTAATAATCAACTGATTTCATGGGAAAACGTATAATCGAGGAACCATGGACGGTGGTAGCTTCAGATATGATGGCCCCCTTACCATTGACAAAATACGAAAACCAATATATAGAGTAGTTTTTATAGATATGTTCACTAAATGGGTTGAAATAATAGCAGTAAAGAATGAATTTGCCACAACAGTCGAAAGTGAATTTCATAAAAGAATAATAAGTAGATGGGAAACCCCTAGAATTTTGTTTACAGACAACGGTAGATAATTTGTGAATAAAGTAATGTATAATTTAACAAAAACGTTTGGACTAAGGCACTCTAAAACCCCTAGATATAACCCACAAGCAAACCCCGTAGAAAGGTGTAATAGATCGATAAAAACTGCGATCAAGGCATATTTGGACGCAAATCAAAGAGAATGGGATGAAAATCTCGATGATATCCAGTACGCCTTGAACACAAGTAAACATTCTTCAACAGGTTTCACGCCTGCATTTTTAAATTTCGGTCGAGAATTAACGCCTATTAAAGCATTAAGAAAAGATATAGAAAAAGACGATGCAGTAGAACCTCAAGATATGGATAAATGGGTGGATAGAGTAAATAAATTAAAGATAATTAGGGAAGAAGTCTTTAAAAATTTAGATGATGCAAATGAAGCACAAGCCAAATATTATAATTTAAAGCGAAGGCCGATAACATTTAAAATAGGAGAAAAAGTATTAAAAAACGATAAAATATTATCGAAAAAAAGTCAAGGAATAGCGAAACAATTAAATAAAAATTTTGACGGTCCATTTATTATAAAAAAGAAACTATCTCCAATGATATATGAAGTAATAAGTAAAAAGGGAAAGTCTTTGGGAAATTGGAATATAAAAGAACTAAAAAAATATAATGATAGGGAATGAGTAAAGCAGGGTCACAGGGATTACAAGTAAAATAAAAAGGAAAAAAAGAGAACAAGGCCGAAAATTTCTGTTAATAGCCAGAACCATTATGCAGCCCAGGACTTTCGTTTGTGGATGCTGCTACCGGGAGTTGCCGCTAGCACAGACGGCGTCCCACCGTTGCCTCAAAGCGGCGGACATCGTCCAACCGCCCATTGGCGCCGAAACCTGGGAGCAGAGAGAGGAGCGAGAAAGGAGGAGTTGGAACTGTTACATCGGGCCTACGCTTGGGAGTTGACCCGGAAGCTCCAGGAAGAGAGAAAAGAGAAAGCCTGCGAGGAGTGGTCGGAGGCCGACCAAATCATTTGCTGCCACGGACTAAGGTTGACCCCTCAACAGAGGGCAGAAAATAAAACTAAAAAAGAGGAGGAGAAGGAAGCGTTGGAGCAAAAAATACAAGAAACAATAAAAAAGTTGGAAAAAAGAGAACGGGGTTTGGAAAAGGAGGAAGACAAAAGGAGAGATAGAGAGAAATAAGAGCCGAGACACAGGGAAAAGGAGCAAAAGCAGAGAGAATAAGAAGAAAAAGAAAGAGAAGAAGAAAGAAAAAGAAGACTTGAACAACAAAGAAGGGAAGACAAAGACAGAAAGAAACAACAAAAAGAAGAGGAGAAACGAGTAGTAAAGGAGAAATTAAAAAAAATAAGAAGGGAGTACAAACAAAAAGCAGAGATAAAAAAGAAGAAATGGGAAAAAATTGAAATAGAAAGAAGAGAACTGGGGAAAAAATGGAAAGAACACACAAGGGAAATGGAAGAAAGGAAACAACGGGAAAAAGAAGAGGAAAGAAGAAACATATGAGAAGAAATAAGGAGACTAGAAAGAAAATTAAAAGAGAAGAAAGAAGAGTTAACAGAAATAGAAGAAGAGACAGAGACAGACGATTAAAACAAAACAAGACCAATTGAATAAGTAAAATCAGACAAAAAATAAAATACGGACGAGGACAAGAATAAAGAAAATAATGTTTAGTTGACCAAGACAGAATTAGAAAATAAATGATTATATTTTTATATGCTGTAATTACAATTTAATTTCTTGAATATTTTTAGTTTTAAGTTATACAAAAGTTAGTTTACAAAAATATACAAAAAAATATACAGTAGTTAGTAAAGAAATAAAAGAAAAAACAAAGTAAATAACAAACAACAGAAAAGGAATAAATGCTAAAAGAAAAAGATAAAATAAAAAGAATAAGGAAAAGAAATTATGGAGAAAAATTTAAAAATGAAAAGCAAGCAATCAATAAAATATTAAAAGTAAGAGTGGTTACTCAATGAGATGTCTTAAAGTATTAATAAAAAATAAAAATTGAAAAATGGAATAGATTAAGTTTATGTTACAGGTGCAGTTTAAAAGAAGAGGAAGCTTTTAGCCATCGTAGAAGAAAATTTAAAAAAAATTTTTTTTGTATCGAATCAATTGAGGAAAGAACGGTACAAGATTGTTAAAGGGAAGTCCGTTTTTTTATTATTATTATTATCATTTGTTTTTATGTGTTGTAACAGAGTTACAGAGCCCTACCCTCAAAACCCTGGAATCCTGAAGGACCCAACCCTGACCGTGACTGGGACGGGGAGCGCAAGCGCAGCAGAAGTTAGCGGAGCACTCACTCGCCCAGTCTCTCTCGAAACCTCGTAGAACACGTCCGGATATACGAGGTCTGGCTTTTAAATAACGAGACTACACGCCTAGAGGGCGCCTTAGAGGGGTGAAAAAAAACGAGTAGTGAGTTGGGCATCTTGAAATCTTCTCTAATCATGTACCAAAACACGTTTTCGTCACTATTATAGTATTTGTGCAGTAGCGGTTTGAAACGAAAGTGTTTTTGTCTCGTACCGAAAACCATGTGTGACGAAAAGCAGGAGCAACGTATAAATCTCAAATTTCTCGTTAGATTGAAAAAACCTCCAACTGAGTACTATAAATTGTTGCAAGAAACCTATGGAAACAATTCTCTATCTCGTACGCGTGTTTTTGAGTGGTGTAAGAGCTTCAGTGAGGGCCGAGAGAGCACTGAAGATGACCAGTGCCCAGGTCGCCCTGTCACTGTCTCAACTCCGGAAACAGTGACCAAAATCAACCAAATTGTGCGTGTAGATCATCGAATGAGCATCGGGATGATTGCCGAGGCTGTAAACGCCGATAAAGAAACGGTTAGAAAAATTCTACACGAGGAATTACACATGACAAAAGTCTGTGCGAAGTTGGTGCCAAGACACTTGACTCCTGAGCAAAAGCTCTTGCGTCAACAGGTCTGCTCAGATTTCCTTGAAAGGTTAGAAGAAAATCCCAGACTGATGAAAAACATTATTACTTGCGATGTAGCGGGTGTGCTACTCGTAAGGAAGGGTAAATAAGGAAATCACTGATTGGTGACCGGGGAAAGGCGCACACGAGAAAAAATGGGAAGTAAAATAAAATAGCGTTTATTGAAGTTGGAGAGCCCCAAGCTCTCCAACCAAAGCAAGAAAAACATTGAGAACGGCCTACCTTGGCTTGGAGGAACGGGCGACGGAGATGTTGGCCTGGACGTCCTGCGAGGGCGAATATCGGGCGCTGAGGCACTGGGTGACACAATAGAATTTGGTGACAGACGGGCGAGCTTCCGAAGGTTTGGAGAGAGACTGGCGACAAGAGAGTGCTCCGCTAGCTTCCGCTGCGCTTGCGCTCTCCGTTCCAGCCTCACTCAGGGTTGGGTCCTTCAGGACCCTAGGGTTTTGAGGGTGGGGGGCTGTAACTTTTTTACAACCCCCCCCCTCCATAGTGGTTGGGGTTTCAACCCCAACAGTTTATTGTTCTTGGTCCCCCAGTGGGCTCCTCTAGGAGGAAATGTGGTCGGACCCATGTTTCGGGTGTAGAGCTCCCCTTCCCTCACGAGCTTTGTCCTGCCTCTGATCAACACGTCTCCCGCTCCTCCCAAACTACAAAAAAAAAAATTCCTTTCTCCCATGACTCGATATAAACCAAAAAAAATTTTCTTTTCTTCTACTACGTCCAACAGCTTCCTCTTCTTTTACTGCTCCTGCAACAAAAACTTATCCTATCTTCTTTCAAGGGTTTTCCCTTTTATCTGTTTTTTTTTTTTTTTTTTTCAATACAAAAGTCATCTTTTTGAGTAACCACTCTTATTTTAAACATTTTTTATACTTTATAACTCTCTTGCTTTCTTTTAATTTTATAATTTTTCTACATGATGTCTTTTCTCCAATCTTTTTATTTAATCGTTTTCTTTTATCATTTATTCCTTTTCTGTTTCTTGTTATTTACTTTCTTTTTTAAACTAACTACTGTAAATTTTTCCTCTCAATCAAATTTTTTTTTTGTATATTTTGAGAATTAACATATTTACAACTTAACCTAAAAATTTGTACGAACTTAAAATATAATTATTGTATATATATAAAAAAAACAATTCTGTCTGGGTCAACTAAACATTATTTTCTCTTAATTTTGTCCTCGTCCGTATTTTATTTTTTGTCTGATTTTACTTATTCCTTTGGTTCATGTCTTGTTTTAATCGTCTGTTTCTGTTTCCTCTTCTATTTCTGTTAATTCTTCCTTCTTTTTCTTTAGCATTTTCTCCAATCTTCTTATTTCTTCTCTCTTGGTTCTTCTTTCTTCTTCTTTTTTCCGTTGTTTCCTTTCTGCCATTTCCTTTTGTTGCTCCTTCCATCTTTTTTCTAGTTCTACTCTCTCTCTGGCTATTTCTTCCCATTTTTGTTTCTCCGCTTGCGCTCTCTCCCTTCGTTTTTCTCTTTCTTCTTCAAATTTTTCTTTTATTATCCTTTCTTCTTCTTCCTTCCTCTGTTTCTTTTTATCTTTTTCTATTTTTCTTTCAAGATCGCGTGTTTTTCTTGTTTCTTCTTCTCTTTCCCTTTCTTCCTTCTCTCTTTGTTTTTGTTTGTCTTCTTTCCGTATCCTCTCTTCCTTCTCTTTATCTTTCCTTTTATCTTCTTCCGTCTCCAAACCTCGTACTCTCTTCTCTAATTTCTTGATCGTCTCTTCTATTCTGTTCTCTAACTCTTGTTGTTCCTTCTCCTCTTTGGCTTTTCATTCTGCCCTTTGTTGCGGGGTTGATATTAGCCCGTGGCAGCTGACGATTTGGTCTGGTTCTGGCCACTCTTTGCAAGCCTCTCCTCCTCGTGATTCTATCAACTTCCTCGTCAGCTCCCAAGCGTATGCTCTATGCAGCCTTTCTATTTCCTCCTTTCTTCTTATTGCGCACTCCTCCCGGGTTTCGCCGCCAACGGGCGGTTGGACGATGTCCACCGCTTTTTTACATCGGTGGGACGCCGTCTGTGCTAGCGGCAACTCCCGGTAGCAGCATCCGCATACGAAAGTTTTTGGCTGCATAATGGTGTTTTTTTTTCTTTTTAGCTGTTGACAAAAATTTTCAGCCTTGTTCTCTTTTTCCCTCTTTATTTTATTAGTAATCAATGTGACCATGCTTCCCTCATCCCTTATCATTATATTTCTTAAGGTCTTTTATGTTCCGATTTCCCAAAGATTTTCCTTTTTTATTTATTACTTCATACATCATTGGGGATAATTTCTTTTTTATTATAAATGGGCCATCGAAATTTTTACTTAATTTTTTAGTTATTCCTTGACTTTTGTTTGACAATATTTTATCGTTTTTTAATACCCTTTCTCCTATTTCAAATGTTATCGGCCTTCGCCTTAAATTACAATATTTGGCTTGTGTTTAATTTGCATTATCTAAATTTTTAATCACTTCTTCCCTAATTATCTTTAATTTATTTACTCTATCTACCCATTTATCTATATCTTGAGGTTCTACTTTATAGTCTTTTTCTATGTCTTTTCTTAATGTTTGAATAGGTATTAATTCTGGACCGAAATTTAAAAATGCAGGCGTGAAACCTGTTGAAGAATGTTTACTTGTGTTCAAGGCGTACTGGATATCATCGAGATTTTGATCCCATTCTCTTTGAATTGCGTCCAAATATGCCTTTCTACGGGGTTTGCTTGTGGGTGATATCTAGGGGCTTTAGAGTATCTTATTCCAAACGTTTTTTTCAAATTATACATTACTTTATTTATGAATTCTCTACCGTTGTCTGTAAACAAAATTCTAGGGGTTCCCCATTTACTTATTATCCTTTTATAAAATTCCCTTTCGACTGTTGTTGCAAATTTATTTTTTACTGCTATTATTTCAACCCATTTAGTAAACATATCTATAAAAACTACTATGTATTGGTTTTTGGACTTTGTCAATGGTAAGGGTCCCATCATATCTGAGGCTACCACCGTCCATGGTTCCTCGATTATACGTTTTCCCATGAAACCTAGTTGATTATTAATTTTTGGTTTAATCCTTTGACAAATATCGCATTCTTTTACATATCTTAATGTATCTGAATACATTCCTGGCCAAAAATAGTTTTCTGATATCTTCGCATATGTTTTTTCCATTCCTAAATGACCTGACTGTTTGCTATCGTGGTTTTCTAATAGTACCTCAACCTTTAAATTTTTTAAAATAGTTAATTTCCATGGATTTGACTCTATCTGTAATTTTGATTTTAGTGGCTCAATGGTGGTACAGTCGGTAAGTGACTCACAATTTAGCATCAAATGGAACCACTCGGGCGGTAAGTGGCCTGGAATTCTCCTAGTTATACTATTTAGTGTACACTGATATTCAGTATCCAAAAGGATACCTGCTATATTGTTTCGTTTTGTCAAAGTAAAAAATCGTCTGAGATCCCGAAAGAACTCAATCCAATATTCGTTTTCTACAATATTGAATGGTGCACCTAACGTATAGATTGCCCGTGCAAATGTCTACCATAAGCGATTCTACAAAAAGTGATAGTTGTAATGTATAGTAGTTGTATCTCATGTCAAAAATCAGTATTTTGCCTGGAGAAACTTAGTTTCGAGAAACTTAATGATATGGTTACATGTGGGGATTAGAGTACACGTCTTTGGCGAATGTAAACGTAAATTATACAGTGAATTTGCAATTGAGAGAAAAGAAAAGTCGAATTGTAGCTATCAAATAAAGGAAAATTCAATTAATATTTCTTTGGAGTTCGAATCATAATTTTTAAACACTTTTATTCAGTTTTTTATCAATAATACTGTTCATTCACTTTTCACAAAACAGTGATGAAAATATAACCACGTTCATATTAAAATGCGTTCAAAACAAGTATATATACGAGTTTTCGAGATGAGAATTAATTTTTAAGTGTCGCAGCGACTGGCTTAGCGGCGTTTCAGAAATTGTAGGCTGTGTTTCTTTGTTTGTTTCTGTCATGGATTTCTCTAAACCATCGGATTATCACCTGAAAAAGTCACTCGTTTTTTGTAGTTCGTGAATAATTCTTCCATAAAACTGTAGTCAACTTTACTCTCCTGATTTATATTGTTAACATTTTTCCTATATAATACGTAATTCAGTAAGAAATAATTTTTTCTTAAACTGAAATTTTGATGGCAATTTTTGGTTGAGCATTTTCTATACAGGAAGGACCGAAATGAAATCTATTGTCATTCTAAATGGATTTGGAATATATAATTATAATCATTTCTGTATTGTACTGCTTTAGAGGATGGAAGAATTCAATGCAATTTTTGCATAGCATAATATGTAAAAAATGTGTCCAGGGTGTGTAGACACCTGGCCTAAAAGTGTCTAGCTACGCCTCTAACTTTAAAGCATGCTGTCTCAGAAGTAGTTGAAAATATAGAAGCGAAGAGAAAAAGATGGAATCCTAACAAAGAAAATGAGAGTGACTGATTTAGTTCCTCCTCATGAAATAAAAATTCGCGAAATGCTAGTTTTGTAAACGACAAGGTTGATGAAATCCAAAAAGTGAGCTTGCAGCATAAATAGTTGAAGGAAGTATGCCTTTGACACAATAAAATCATTAATTTTGGAGTTAGCATCCAAAGAATGTTTGGGATAGTGCGTAACCTACAATTTAACCAAGAATGAGTGCTGTTATTTTCTAACAGATTTTTCATCACAGGAAAACTACAATACGCTTTTATATTCGTCTGCTTCCCATACTCTAGGAATAATTCTACAGAAATTAGTCGATTTCTCGGAGAACCTTCTGATCTTCGAAAATCTTGAGGAAATACTATCAAGTATTTTTTCTGAAGAATTATTGGATCTTGAATTCCAGACTGCTCTTCAACAGGCAACTGGAAAAATTTGAAATTTTTCAAGATATGAAAAAAACATTTAAATGCCTTAGCTATCACGAGAAAACGTCAGAGAGACTGAGGTCACTAATAATAAATAATACTTTCTGGAATAAGGTGTAACGATGTCTTTTCCAGCGGACGCCTCAGCCTTCCAAGGTTAAGTTTTAGGGATGGAAATAACATTTTAAAACAGTTTTCTATTTTTAAACAATTAACTACGAACTTGATTTTCCTGCAAATTACATAACTAACTTTCTTTCCTTTCTTTTGTGGCCTGATTATTCGTTCAAAGGGCTAAGGCGGAACCACCGATTCGTTTCACTGTTGTTCGAAGTGCCCGATATTGCATAAAGATTGAGCTATGAGTTCTGTATATGCTAAACGTTTTGAAGCGTGTTTTTATGCACTTATAAGTGCGGACCACATCTTACGTACTCAGCTGCTTCTAAAGTGCTCAAAAAGTCTAAGTACTTCGTGTATATGTGGGTAGAGCAGTATAAAGGCACAAAACCTATCGATGATGTTCTAAGAAAAAAAGAGATGCGAACAACAGCATGGGGGATAAGATAATCGTTACGCTGTTCAAGAACAATCCAACTCTACGGCTGCATGAAGCTAAAGTTGAGCTGGCAAAGAAGGAACTACACGGTACTATAAACGTTAAAAGACGCAGATTAGCTAAGGCAACAGTGCAATACCGTTCCACGAGGGAGAAACCCCTGATGTTCACATGAAAAAATGCTTGGGATGGGCTGCGGAAAATAATTATCGTGATTGATGCAATGTACTTTTTCCGACGAGGCGTATTTTTGGGCATGGAGTCCTATAAAAAATGCCTGGTACGCCGCTGGTCAGCGTTTTCTCCAGCGACCTGTTAAACACCCAATAAAGAGCCATGTTTGGGCATGCTTCGCACAAGAAGGTTTTCGCTCCTTAGCTCTTTTTACTGAAAACGTAAGCGCTTAAAAAATAGTCAAAATCCACAAACAATGTCTTTTAAAGTCAGCATAGAAGATGTTTGGAGCTAAAAATAAGGATACCTATAAAGTGCCAGGCCATTATCTAGAACTGCGGCGATTAGACGGTTTATTAGGTAAGTCCACCCAAATTTTCATAGTGTACTTTCGTGACAAGAAAGGAAAACTTTCCGAGAAAACGCGTACCATCGTAAATGGAACAGACTGTAACTAAATAAAGGTGTGCGACTGATCGTAGTGCGTGTATGTACGTGAACGAGTCTACAGGATAAAAGCGTGGATGAATGCGGTGTGTTTGCTTATAATCTGATGTATACAATGTAAATATGCGTCTGTGTACATCTCTATTGTGTGTTGTAACACGGAGCTTACCAGAGGTCCCCTCACACCCCTCAAGCCCACTGATTATTGCTTAGCCAGAGGACTCCGACAGTTGCCGGAGACGGTCAAGTAATCCCGAATCTCGGCATCTACCTTAAGAGTCGCTGACTGCCGAGTCAGTCTTTTCGTATCTTCGGCCAGAGGAAGTCTATATCCTCGCTTGACAAAACGGACAGTCGCCCCAGTGCTCAGCCACCCCAGTGACAAGTCACACCGTGCCTCGTGCCCCACATTGTGCCCCAGTGCCCGAACAGCGTCCCAGTATCCGGACTTCTAAGAGACTTTAACCAGAAGCGGTTCCACGCCACGGAGACACCAGAACCACGCCTGGTCACCTACAGCCGACACCAAGCACCGTCTCGCCGAACGCGAATTGTAACCATCTACTTATTTGTGATAATTAATTTTATGGAAACTCCTCTACTCCGGTATGTTAACTCATTTCTAACTTTTTTCAATGTACTACGATTATCGACGAGTCGAAGTTAAAAATCTGTTCCTGCTACGAACTTTTAGGAATACCCGCGCACTTATCAGCTCGAGTTCTCTCATTCTCTTATTCCATAAGTTAAGCCATCTCCCACTTCATCTCTGGTATATTTCGATACAAGAGGCCGAACGGGCGTTTTTGTCACTGCGAGTCTGAAGGCAGGAGGAGAACGAAGCTGAGACTCTTGTATAGAACACTATTTTTCCTTACAAATACATGTAAAAACCTGGTTTTTCCACCGTTTACAGACATTGCGAAAATATACCAGAACGAAAATGTTTAAAAACAAACTTTTACAAAAGAAATAAGCCCAACATTTTAGGAGTAAAACGATATACACATAGTAACTGTTTATGACGCTAGATGGCAACCATTGTGCAAAAGTGTAGGGGTAGCCTACCCAACCCTGCTACTCAGGGGGTTACTGTAGGAATAGCCTTCTCAACCCTGTCACTCAGTGGAGTGAGGGGTTCTCGTTCGAAGAGCTTAAGAGAAGAGTTGCCTTTTTACAAAGGAGAAGATTCGTGCCTTCACCAGAGTCCCGAACTGACATGTACCTCAAGTTGGCACAAGTTCAACTATTTGAAATAAACAAAGTTTTAAATGTCCTACGAGTGCACTAAACGGATTATAGGCCGCACACATATATATAATGGAGTTGGATCCCACTTACCAAGGATGTTAGGGATGTTGTTCATTTCGTTCGCGCAAAATGCGGAATTAGCTGTTTTCGATATATGTAAACGGTAAGGAAACAAGGATTTTGCATATACCATATGTGTACAGAAAAATCCATTAAAGTATTCCTTTTTCATTTATTTCTTTGAAAATTAACATCGCTTACGCAAGATGGGATATATTTAATTCTTTCTTATAATACACATTATACAATATATAGTATTTAATACTTTTACTCTAAGAAAATAAATAAAATGTCGAAAGTTTACGATTTTTTAAATTATCTGGTCACTTAGGTTCACTACAACATATTTTAATAGCATTATTGCTATTTTAGTCATAAATCGCAGACAGTTTTTTTCTAATGAAAATTGAAAATGGTGGTTTCTATGTAATATAACTTAAGAAATTCAGAAATAATAATTTTATTTGTTGCAGAAATTTCTGGTCCGACGAAAGCTCAAACCGCTGTTTACCCTGGTTCTTTCGACGATAAGAGAAATGAAGATGATGATAGCGTCTTTATGTTCGGAGAAACTGATGTGGGGCGCATAGAGCACAAACCAATAGACAATACAGTTCATGGTCACATTGGTTACCCAACGGCTTCGGCTTCTTCTCCGACTGCTAATAAAAACAGAAAGCATGTATCTGTTGTCAAAATGTCAGCTTCAATAGGTCTAGAGTTGCGCCCTTGTATTAGTGTAATAAGCATATTATTTATCTTGCTTGCTAATTTGAAATGTTAAGAACGAAACCTCAGGGAAAACATATAAATAAAATACCATAATAAAAAGTGATTAAATCGCCGAAATATGTAGTCGGTGATAATTAACCTGTTAAAAATTTTATATCCCTGGTATTTATATGTAGATGTGTGTAAAGGTGTTTTTCGTAACGGATATTCAGGCACTGGCGACAAAGTAATGATTTTTGTTCATTGGAAAACTTATAAAGTATAGTTGTATACTGTGAAAGCTTTGTTAAATTTGTTTCATTCAGACTCCTTTACTGAATATTTGTTATTTTTTATTAATATATTTTTCATATAAATTGTTAAAAAGAACAAAAATATGAACATTTACTCAAATGCTCGTTGGTGATCTGGAGGTGGTATTGTTGGGTAGCCGGAGACTTCCGTATATGTCTAGAGAGTCAAAGCACCTATCTGATTTAAAGTGATAGGTTTCGGGATTGGCCATCAGGCATCTTAACATGGGAGAAAACTCAGTTTGGAGGAATGCAACAATAATTGGAGCGAGAAGGTGGCGAATTACCCTTACCTCGACCGAAGAGGGTTCTAGTTCGAGGTTCATTGTGTTTTGTTTTGGAAAGTGGTTTGTAATATCCAGTGGTACTAACAATTTATCTGTAATTACTGGAAATCGCGGTAGGAAGCGGTAATTATTTAATTTCTTGCAGTGTTTACTTGTTGTTACCAAAATAATTGAGCTATATTAGTACAAATATTCCCTTTAATTAACATAAATATTATGGAATAAAGACTGCTTTTTTTATCTGTGTAATTGTTGTTATTCTTCAAAATTTTACCTGTGCAATTCAATTGTATCATTGGGATTATGAATTTTAATTATTTTTAAATAAAGCACCTTCTGTTGAATTTTTCTATAGGGAAATACCATGGTTTTTTTTTAATTGTATATTTTAGTTATCCTTAATGACAAATTATGACAGGATAATCAAAAAACAGACTCGAGGTAAGTATAATAACTGTTCTTTGGTTGATTATTATGGGCGTATATTTATGCGAATTTCCCGATTCTTGATTTTTTTAGGCTTATAAATTAATTAATAAATTGAACCGTTTCACACTTCTTGTTGAAGATTTAAGCCCGTGTTCTACCGGCAGGAAGCTCTCGCTTGAGTTTAACGTCTACCGCATATTTTTTTAATATTGCGATTCGAGAACACTTCAAGCCTATCGAGGCCGCTGGCGACAAAATTGAATTTTGAATCACGTTTTAGACTTAAACGATTTCAACTCGACCGGAGAATTTTAATTACTACTTAAGGGTAGTGGCTTAGAGGCTCTGATCGGTACCAGGTGGCTCAAGTATCTGCGTTAATGGTTTAGGAACCGTATGGCTCGTCGATTAAATATAAGGGTGAATTAGGAAGGAACATGAGAAAAGAACATTGTCATCATTTTTGATTTCCTTTACATGCCACCTTTTTATTGAAGTTGAATTTATCCTTCATTTTAACTTATCAAATGCTAAAAAGAAAAGGTTTTCATAATAACAAAATTTTTGTTTTGAAACTCTAGTTGACTTTTTTGACTTTTTGGAATTCAGGTTGTAGGTTTTCAATTGAAAACGTGTTCAAACATTTATTACTCTACACCTTAATTTATTTCATCAACTTGAAACATTAGAACTCTTTGCATCTTATTCAAATGTCATATGTCATCGGGGCACGGGATTCAAACTCATAAGGTAGATAGAGAGATTCTCGGTGCGTTTTCTAGTGACGAACGGGAGAGAGAGAGAATGCTCGCCTGCTACAGTGTATTCATGCTACGTATATCTACACAATTCTTTATAATATAATTTAGCTTTTATTTCCCTCTTAGTTCTAGACTTAAATTTAGATATTTTTAATGCTGAAAAGGCATGAAAGGTATTGGAAGAATACATCTTTATGTATTTTTTTTATTTTTAATCATATTAAATTTTGTAGGAAGATTGGATTTATCTATGATAGATTTTAAATTCGCTTGAGTTTTCGTCATCCATTTTTGAAACCCTTAAATTACGAGCGATATTTGAAATTGTGTACATTCTCAAGACGAATTAGATTGTACCAAAGTATAGCCGTAACAGTGTTTAAGAGTGAATTACTCTCATTTTTGGATTCCTAGTGCGTACCCTGCTTGGGGACTTACCTTATTTCCGTATCGCGACTTCAGGACCGTGGAAGAGGAAATTGTACCCTGCTTGGGGATATTTCTAAGAAGTGGGTCGGACCCTGCTTGGGGACATCCTCGATTTCGCGTTAACTCAACTCTTCGCCTAGCAACTTATCGGGCACTGGCATAGTACCCTGTTTGGGGACATCTCTGTTTCTACTTTCTTCTACTCGAAACGTCCCTACCTTTATGATAGATGTGGGATCTTTTCCTCTGGTTTGGAAGATGTCGCGTCGGCAAAATCTCCACGAAAACGTCCCGGAAAGGCCAGCTATTTACGCGTTCGGAAACGTGAAACTGATAATAAAACGCTTACCTGTGGGTTACGATCCAGAAATGCCCGATATCTTATGGAAGAGCGATATTGAAACTCTGCCAGAAAGCAAGAGTCTGTCTGAGAAGAGATTTCTTTCTCTTGAAAGAAAGATGCAACGGGAACCAGGAATAAAGGAGACATTCTAGAAGAAGATAGAGCAGTACCTAGAAAAGGAGTACGCACGAATTTTGATGGACGAAGTGGAAAGAGGCATCGGTCCCAGAACATGGTACTTGCCACTTTTCGTGATACATAATCCCAACAAGCCTGGAAAGATGCGGTCAATAAGGGATGCAGCAGAAAGAAGTCATGGAGTGTCGCTAAATGACGTTCTTCTTAAAAGAACTGAACTTTATAATCCGCTGATAGGAGTTCTTTTTATTTTCAGAAAACGACGAATAGCATTCTTCGGGGACACAAAGGAGGAACTGCCCGCAAAACCAGAAATTTCCCTAATAATGTTGGAAAGGGAGAAATCTATTGATTTTCGTAGGTTCGCATCATGGACAAAATTGATCCGGACAATGGCAAATGTTCGAGATTGAAAATTCGCGTTCGTGAGTACCATCGGCTTATGTGTGTCTCTGATTCTCACCTCTCCCCTTCTAGTGGATCGAGTAGTAGGCGCTGGGCGTGGGCAGAGTCCAGTTACGCCCTATCATCGGCTCGGTGTGTACTATCTGTCACCGCACGGTATAATATTAACACTAATAATATAGTATCTAAGTTTCGGTCCTAATTTCCAAACGGGTGAATCTTTTCGCATGTTTTTCTAGACGCGTTACAGAAGGAAGAGACGTCTGCGAATGCTGATGCGACAGCAAACAATCAGCCGGAATCCAGTTCTCAAACGAATCGGCCATTTTTTCCGAGGTTAGAATTACCGAAATTCTCCGGTAATTTCACTGAATGGCCATCGTTCAGAGATTTGTTTACTTGGATGGTGAAGGATAAACGCGAGCTACCATCCGTTTAAAACTATATTATATGAAGGTCAGTGTGCCGTGTGAACCCGCACAGTCACTGCAGATGGCGTTGACGACTCTGATGGACAGATACGACAGCAAGAGGATTCTTGTCAGTACGTATCTATCAAGGTTTCGTGGACTTCCAGGGATGACATTGGAGTGCGCGTCGGAATTTCGGACGTTAGGGACGTTAGTGAACGACACGGTGAAAGTGGTGGGAGACCATAAGGCTCTAAAATGACCGGTCGACCCATGGGACGATTGTTTAGTACATATGACCACACAACGTCTCGAACTAGTCACACTTAAGGCTGGGACGATCACTTAAGAGGTTCTACAGATCAACCAAACTGCAAGGATCTACAGACCTTTTTTGTTGCCGAGGTCACCACTTTGGTGG
Source organism: Synergus laeviventris (assembly GCA_032275145.1). Lineage (NCBI taxonomy): Eukaryota > Metazoa > Arthropoda > Insecta > Hymenoptera > Cynipidae > Synergus > Synergus laeviventris. The sequence continues at coordinate 413 of JAUESI010017836.1, read as the reverse complement.
TGGTGGAAACAACAGATAGGATAGCCAGTGGCAAGGTCAACCCTTTGTCAGTGAAACCGAAGAGCTCGAAAAGGGTAACTCCAATGCACACTTATACGGTACCGACAGCCAATAAGGGTTGCCTCTTCTGTTCGGGAAAGCATTTTTATCTTAAGAGGGCTGTGTACAGGGCATTTTAGAAACATTAATCTCCTTGGTTCTCACTTAGAAAGTTTATTATAAAATATAACGTATTTGGTATGCTTGGATTCACAAAAGAATAATCTATGTCGGATAGCAAGTAAAATTTTTATTTTTTTTTATATAAAAAATATAAGTGCGCAAAGTTAGCCTAAATTTAAAATCAAATTACTCGAATTGGGATGCATATTTCAAAAATCTAAAACCTATCCGACATAGATTAATTCTTTACG
>JAUESI010017747.1:0-16764 GCA_032275145.1 Synergus laeviventris | reverse complement strand
TCAGAAAGTCTTGGACTGGTTTCCGTTCCGGACTTCTCTCTCTAACTACTCGCCCCGACTGGTATCCGTCGCTGGCTCGCTAATTTACATTCGTATTTGCCCTGACTGGTATCCGTCGCTGGCTCCCTGATTCGCATTCGTATTCGCTCCGACTGGTATCCGTCGCTGGCTCTCTGATCGTATTCGTATTCGCTCCGACTTGTATCCATCGCTGGTTCTCTGATCGTTTCCACCCCGACTGGTGTCCGTCGCTGGCTGCCTATCGTTTTCCTCTCGTATTTCTTCTCGTCACTAGGATCTTATTATTCATGGCGACCCTCTCTGGCCGCCATTAGTAACACCTTAGCGACTTACCACCTACAGTAACTTTAGCACGATTACTTTTTGCGCGTCGCACAGACCTGTTGTCCGACGCCATCAAAGCTTGTACTAACTCCAAAGATTTAATAAACTCCGGATTATTCAAAATGGTGAGTCTTGATTTTTTCCTTACATTAAAACAAATTAAAAATAACTAAGATAATGTCTGGCATCTATGAGACGACTACCGTCATCTATTTCTCACATGGATTCACTCCAACCCACGACACCAGGAATCGTTTACTGCACGCTTCCCCCTGGAGGTAAGGCGTTGGCTTCATGCATCTATTTTATGACTCAAACTCTCCTTTGTTTTATTCCGTCCATCACAGGGGAGAAACAGCAAACAACAACGCATCCTCCGTCGCATCGCTACTCACATGGAAAAATTGGAGTTAGACCACAAAAAGACTGCTAGAACTTCTTCTAGCTCGGTTCACCCGAGCTTAGCTACGACGTTTACTCTTGTTTCTTCAACTACACAGGTGTCCATACCTACGGAATATGTCCTTCGCTACAACGCCTACTTGGCATCCGCAGGACGAATTATACGTCACCATGAAACTCTTCTATTACCACTTTTTGCACGGCAAACTGAGGAAACAATGGACATCGTTGGAGCCTTCAGTCCTCCCCCAACCGAAGAAAATACGTCAGTGACCAGTTCGTCAAATTCAGAACGAGATTTCCCTCACTTCAAATCCTTCCTTGACGATTCTTTGAAAAGGAACGAATGGATTCTTTCAGTACCTCTTCCTAACCCTACTTTCTCTATTCCCTCCCACGCTGACATAACCTCAATCTTCTCCCAGTTCAAATTCCCTCCTACTCCTCTACTTTCCCCTCTCAAAGCTTCGGCGGAAGACGATTACACCGAAGATGTCCTAACCCTAATGTGCTCTCCTGTAAACTATCCTTCTTCCTCTATTTATCCCCCCAAACGAGCACCTCTAACAGATGCTAGTCTAAATAAAATACGCCGCAAATTATAAACCTTCCATCACCTCTGCATCTTTATGTGGTCCAGAAATAAAGGCGACGTTGCCACTAAAAAGTTTCTTCTTTCTCTTCCTTCATTTCTCTATCTCCCTCAACGTTTCCCCTTCTCATACACCATCGCCAGGGATGCACACCGCCAGACGCCTCTCACTCTACATGAAGTCACCGGAACGCTTTCTCTCTCTCTCACGCTCTTTCGCACTACATCCCATTCGCTAGACCAACATTCAACACTGCAGGGATCGTATCAATATTTTCAGATATAACCGACCGTTCAATATTTATTAGTTTGCACCATTTTATTCTTAACATAGATTAAAACCCTGGCTTAAAATAGGAAATTGAGGAAAATATATTAGCCAAAGTGTGTTGTTCACAAAAAATTGCTTCATCGAGAAATTCAATATGGAAACGACTGAAATACAATTTTTGCTGTTTGTTTTAAATAATGGATTGTTTCGATCAAGGAAACTGACGAAGAATGAAAAAAGAGGCCAAGCTCAAGGTTAATACTTAAAACAATTCTCCAATTGTAATTATGGGAATGGGAATGACTTTCGTTACGATACTGTTATACAGAGATATCTTATTGTAAGCTCCTTTTTAGACTTACAGCTACATTTAGGCTGATTTTTTTTATTTATATTAAAACAAGATTAATTTTCTTACAATTAGTGAAAAACACACGCACACAGTATACATATATACAGGATGCTTCGCGAGTTCCATGACATTATGAAACTACAAATACTGAAGCAAAAATTAAGTCGAAAAGTATAATTATAACATTATATAAAAGTTTGCAAAATACGTAGTTTGCTAACTACAGAACAACAAAGTTGACCAATCAGAAGCACAATTTAGACAATCTAGTATCTGTGACCCACGGCGAGAATGTGTGAGAACTAGTATTTCGTTAGAAACTTCATGCGCATTTTACAACATTTTGTAATTATAGTTTTCGACTTAATTTTTGCTCTTATAGTATTTGTAGTTTCACGTTGACAGGGAACTCGCGAAATGCCCTGTATATATTTTTTTTCTTAATGAGTCGAAACTAGTTACGTAAGTAATGACAAATTTTCCAGCTGGAGCCAAATTAAATAAAAAATTTAAAAAATTTTCAAATGGTAATACTCAAATGCAAATTGAGAGCAATTTGAAAAAGTTCTTAAGAGTCGGGAAATTCAAATGACGTCCACTCTAACATAAAATGAATGAGGGAGTTTTAGGTGCCTAAGTAAGATTGTATCAAGTTCTAAACTCCAGACCAAGCAAATTAACGAGACAAGTATAAAGTTATAAAATTTGTCACAGTATCTCAGTATCTTATAATAGATGAATGCTAGCGATCTTTATGATATGCGCTAATGTACTTGTTTCGCTTCTGACTTCTTAATCTTGAAGATTCAGCGATGAGATTCTGGAACACCACTTGGGTCACGTTCTTACTTTCGGAACATTTGTTATATGCCGCAGCGCGATGAGACGGTGATTTATGAAATACTCAGGTTCTTTGACTTCTGAGAGGCGAGTAGCAGACCTTTTTTACATTGCCGACAACTTGTATTGCGTATCATTTGAGTTCGAATCGCGAACATGCAAACTTGATTTACAGTCCCTATTTCTTTGCGAATCGTGCGCACTTCAAATTTCGACGAGATGCCGATGCCAATTTTTTCTGAGCAGATGAAAAAACGTTTCACAAGTTGAAAGCCTCATAGAAAAATACGACTCATAATCAGTTTTTCATGTGATTTGTGCTTATTCGCAATACGTCAACAGTTTACACTTATATTAATATACTAGAGTTACACATTACATTATCGTTATTTTAAGCCCTGAGATTTTTCGATTTCAATATTTGTTTCACCTAGAATTATTAATATGTTTCTTTTTTCTTCTGAGTTTTTTCTTTAAATATTAATTAAAATAGTTCTTTTATGCGTTACGTCATGTCCTCCAAGAAATATATTTTCCCTTTAGATCACGAATCTTCCACTGTAGACAAATAAGTTCGACCATGAATCTGACCTGCTTCCCCATTGGCTTACCAGATGGAAGTGGTAAATACCTCTTCCCCCACTGTATTCGGTGTATAAAAGATCCACCCCCGGCTCTCAGTGATAGCTCCTGCTTCTCTTTCAATTAGCAAAGGCAGCAGTCAATCACGAAAGCTGCTCAAGTTTCCTAAATATGTTTGTCTCTCTACGAATCTGATCTTATTTTAAGAAAACGTGAAAGGGACAATCTGTTTAGGAAATAAGGTCGGCTGAATAAGGGATCTTTAACTCCATCAGTTATTTACCCTCTCCTTCTCGCAATTCATCTGTTGCTAAATCAATTATGCATAGTTGATTTGGTTATAATTGTCGATGACTCAGAAGTATCCAAGCCTGATGCAGGTATAGTGCTTTTTCCATGCGTTAAATCTAGAAGACAAATAGTGTAAGCTGGCTGTTTGAGTTTCATCGCTGTTTCAGAATATATTTTAGATGCAGAATAAGAGACGGTCATTAGAAGTCAAGACTAAGCGCCATGTGGATTGTGGAAATAAATTTGTGGATGCGTGTTCTGGGAAAAGAGCAAACGTAATTGCCGTTTAAAATCCTCGCTTCTATCCAACTTTAAACTGTATCCAATAAACTGTATAAAGTGCGCTTTAGTAAACAGCGACTAATGCTTGCAGATTGTTGCAGATTATATATGGGGGATTTTTTCTCAAGTGTACCCTCTTTCGAAACCGATGTCATCCGATCGGGCTCAAACTTGCACAAAGTTTTGTCCTATTGGGTAGTAGTTATCACACCAAATTTGAATGAGGTTGTTCAAACACTTGTTGAGTTTGGAGAGGGGGGGAGGTGAAAGTTTTTGGATTTTCGTGAATATCATGTATTTCGTCGATTTTTAACTCTTGTGATAGCGAGGAAAAAAATTTTATCTCATACATTCTCGATAGAGTTTTTCACGCTCTTTCTATTAGTCCTTAGCATTTTTTCCAAAAATAAATATTTGACCTTCAAAAATGAAAGTCAAAAATAAATTTGACTTTTTCTCCAAAATCGATATTTTTTTTTTCTTTTGGTCTTAAAAGAAAGCCTAGGTTCTTTTCTATAAGATTATGCAGATTAGAAAGTGGGCCTTAAATTTTTAATTTATGAAAATTAGCGTTGAGTACTTCGGAACGCGCATGACATTGACGTTGGCGCTCAAGCCCCGCGGCGCGCCGTGATGCCTTCACTATATTGTTTTGACGAAAAGTAATAATACATGATAGTATGTTTGATCGCTCTCTGCATATTTCAGAGTTAAGAATGCCATGATTTGAATGCCTGCATTACGTTTACTGACGAATTTTGAAAAAATTTTGAACTTAGTAAATCAAATTATTGAATAAGAGGTCGGGTCAAAAAAGTGGTTTATGGATTGCGTAAAATTAAAGCTCGGAGATTTTTTTATGCTAATGTCTGGACTTCTATCTACTTTTCTTTCCGCCGTTCGTTTTTTTAGTGACAGTTGTTTTCACTTTGTTTTCTAATTTTCGTTTCTTCTCTTTTGGGAAGTAGTCACATTCCGTGACTGAGGAAAATTTGTGCAATTGAAAGTCTCCCAGATAGAAGACCAGACATTAGCATAAAAATATCCGCAAACTTTAATTTTACCTAATCCATAAAACCACTCTTTTGACCCGACCTTTTATGCAATAATTTCATGGTAGTATCAACCCTGTAAAATGCAGATCCCGATGAAATATACTACAATATCATATATTATTAGTTTTCGTCAAAACATTACAGTGAAGGCATCACGGTGCACCGCGGGGTTTGAGCGCCAGCGTCATGCGCGGACCGAAGTCCTCAACGCTTTTCTTCATAAATTAAAAATTTGAGGCCCACCCTCTAATCTGCATATTCTTATAGTAAAAACCTAAGCTTTCTTTTAAGACCAAAAAAAAATATGTAGATTTTAAAGAAAAAATCAAATTTATTTTTCACCTTCATTTTTGAAGGTCAAATATTTATTTTTAGGAAAAATGCATAGGACTAATCGAAAGAGCGTGAAAAACTCTATCGAAAATGTATTAGATAACATTTTTTTCATCGATATTACAACAGTTAAAAATCGCCGAAATACATGTGATTTACGAAAATCCCAAAAATTTTACCCCCCCCTCAACTCGACAAGTTTTTGACCGATTTCATTCACATTTGATGTGATAACTACTACCCAATAGGACAAAACTTTGTGCAAGTTTGAGCCCGATCGGATGACATCGGTTTCAAAAGAGGGTGCACTTGAGAAAAAGTCTCCCATATATATATATATATATATATATATTAGAGTGGCCCAAATATTTACATTTTGGAATTTTCAAGGGGCATCTTTACAAAATTGTTCTTTACAAGAAAAAAAAATCATTTTTACTACTCGCTCATACGAGTTTTTTGTTTTATGAAATTTAACATGTAAAATATGTACGTTATTTACTTTCTCGATTTTGGACTAGAAATACTCATTCTCTCACCAGTGAAGATCCATTTCATTCAATTTGTATGCCCTCAAAAGTTTAAACAACAGTTTTCAGTGTATCAAAAATAGCACAAAATCTTAATATTTGGAGACTCCTAGCAGGCCTTAAATACACTTGTTTTACTTTTTACTAAATTTTTGTCATTCTTTAGTCTTTCTTGTGACCCTTGAGGGTTACGTGATCAATGGATAGGTCAAAAAAGGGATACTTCACATGATTGATGGAGGGATCAATAGGCGTATGGTCAATGGTGGTCTCGTTTTATAGGGTTCATTTGGTCAAAGGGGGTTACGTGATCGATGGAGGGGTCAATAAAGGTCCATGTAACATGGTCAAAGGGAGTCACGTGATCAATAAGATCGTATGTCACGAGTTCGAGGGTAGTCAATAAGGGTGAATGTCACGTTGTCGAGGGGGGTCAATAAGGACGTTTAATAATTCAAAGTTGACGCACTAGCGAATAGTGAAGTGAATTAAGTGCCGGACAATTTATAGACGACAACCAATCGGCATGGAGAATTTCAGTCGCTCGGCGGCTAACCGACAATAGCTAATCAGCTTAGGTTGTTGCTAGCGTCGGTCGCTACGTCATCTCCGCCCGCATGTTAACAAGACCGAACACGAGACCAGTGTGTGAAATCTGACATAGGAACGTCGGGAATAGTATTTAGACCGGAAGCAATGGTCTCTACTAGCTTAGGTGGCGCTAATGTCGTGCCATATTATGTAGGGATCTACCTCACCAACATCTAAGTTACGTGTGTATCATGTCTATACACAATCAGCTAATTCGTACACAGTCCCACGCAAAAACCAAAAAAAACACAATAGACGCTACGTGACAACAAAATAAAAAGCGAATAACAGTATGTTTGTAGTAGTAGTGTAGTGTAGTGTAGTGTAGTGTAGTGTATTTATTTATTATCAATAAAAAAAACATTTTAGATAAATCTGTGCCACTGAATAACCCTTACCACTACTTGTATTTCTACAACCAAATGTATTGTACAAAGTAGGGTAAGAGGTACATTTATTGGCATTTTTCGTTATTATTGATATAATTATGGTCAATGATAACTAATAAAAACTAGGAAGGTTTGGGTAAGAAACTACATGCGATTGTTAAAAAATATTTAATTAGTTATTGCATATTATGGTGGTCCGAAAATACAAAAATTTTATGACAAATAAAAGTCCCTAATAACTTTTTAAAATAAAAACTGGTCATATGGTGGTACATTTCATTAAAAAAACTTCACAGAAAAAAAATTGCCATAATTTTCGTCCTCATACGAAAATTTGTTTGAATTGTTCAAATTCAAAGTCTTAACCACACTTATACACCGTACGACTAAATTTGATTTCAAAAAGTCATAAGAAATTCTTATTTGTAATAAAACATAACTTCTCAGCACTATCCATTTCGATTTTTTTTAAGTTTTATTTTCGGACCAATTTAGTGCATACGTAATTCAATATATTTTTAAGATCTCAATTTCACACTTAAATCTTTTTAAAATGCCAATAAATATATTTCTGACTCTAAATTACAATAAAAATCATTTGAGCGTATTTAAATTTTTCCGGCATAGTCGCCATATTGAATTTTAATTCCAAATAAATCTCTACTAATTTAGAGGGCGCTCAAATAGGGTTCTACAATTGAACCCAGAGATTGCACCCTTTGGACGTGTGTTTTGTTAATTTAAGTATGACAAGAGACGGTTACAATTTAAATTCAATTACTAATTGACAAGTATAAGAGTATAATTATGTGACGAGCAGTACAACCTGCAACATATTTTGTTACAAAGTATATCTATATATATTTATTAATCCGAGTCACCTGTTCATGAAAAATCTGACGATTACCTGGCGCCTGCACGCAACGACCCATCGGCCGACTGTGAGTGATAAAAAGCACTGACAGTTGCCGAATTCATTAGTCTGCTGGGGACGGACTCACCGGCTCGTACGCGAGATTCGCACTCAGTAGGCTCACTGATTCTCTCTATCACCTGGAGCAACTATGATAGAGAGAAACGGGAAAGACAGACTTGTAGAAGATGTTAGATGGAACAATCTACGAAGAGGCCGTTGAATCGTGGTTGAATGGCGCAACTAGGATCACGATTCACGAGGGCCAGGAAGTTGTCAGCCAGGGCGACCTGACTGACATCTCCCTCTGGAGACTCCTCTTTACCACCTTCGCCCCTTTATTGCTTTTTTTCAGGTTACGTAGGCAAAATGACGAATAAACTTTAGAAGTGTGAAATTAATTTTAATGAATGGTATTGACATTCATTTAAATCATCTCAATCACTTTCTATTAGTTTATTCAAATTTCTTGACAGACTGAACGTACTAATTAATAATTTTCTATAAATGGTATTGACATTTATTGTAATTATTAAAAAACAGTCAAATTATTTTAAATGTTGGCAAGGCAATCCAATCCACGACCAACTGGCGAAACTAAGGCCGTGTATAGGACAATAATTTGAATTAAAATTATATTTTAATTCAAATTAGATTTTGCCAGGGTTACGATGAGGCTACGCTATTTCCCAGTCAATCCACGATTAACTGGAGCAACTATAATCGTGTATTGAGCGAAAGGTTACGTTGGCTAACCACCGACCTAATCCGGGCTCTAGAAGGGCAAACCGACTTAAAACCGCTTTGGTTCCGCTCGACATGCGATTAACTGGAGCAACTATGATCCCATGCTAAGTAAAGGGTTACGTCGACCAATCATCGACCTAACCTAGGCCCAACCCGGGTGACATTTTACAACCGTTCTACCCGACCGAAACTGACTTACTGAGGACTGCAAAATACGGAGGCTAAAGAAATGTTACGTCACGCAACCGCGAAGGTCTTCTCCTCCCTTCTCTTTCGCCGCACCGTACCGTTCCGTAATATAGAGAGAGACGGGTTACGAGAGACTTCTCTCCGCGTGTACTGTCAGCCATTTGCCGTTTTCCTCCACTAACACCGATACTCTTTCAATTCCAGGGGCCGAACTAGACCCACGTACACACTCACACTCTCTCACACCGAAGAAACACCGTACCGTTTAAGTTCACACATTCACATTCATCATTCATACTCATTTAAATTAAGCTAGCAATGTAAATTACAGGGAAATAAATATGTTCACTTAAGTTTATTATTTTAAAAGATCGTAGCCTCACAAGACCTAACCCCTTGTAAAACAACTTGCGAACTCTGTCAGACTGAAGCGTCTGGCAAGGGAAGGTAGGCAAACCGATCATCACAAGTATAAGTCCATCGATTGTCGTTCTTATTTCATTTTCAGTTTTCTCCTTCCGAATTCCTACCAATTTAATTGTAACTTGGCAGTAAAATGAGTTAAATATTTGGCATTGATAACAAGTTGTATTATAACTTAAATTCTGTGATTAACATAAAAAATGCAGATGTAGCACGAATTATTGTATTCTTTGTCATCGCCATTTTGGAGCTGACAACCTTCATTTGAATTAGAGGTCATAACTGTTCTGAGTGTTCCAAATTAACTCTAATTCCAATTAAAATGTGCACAGAGTTCAAAGTCACTCATTCGTATTAAATTTATCTAAATCAATCGAACCTGAGACGGTTTGAATATGATTTAATTTAACTAAATTGTCAATTATGACAACTCGTGCTTTTTGTTTAAAATGTAGGACGGAGTTCAAAGTTACTTATTCTGTTCGTCTGTTACGTTGTAACAATTTAAGAGCATTATTTGTAAATTTGATTTGTATACAGTTCTACCATATTTCTAAGGAAACATTTGCTGACCACTTGAAAACCATTAGACTGCTATTTCGTCCCAGCAATCTTTATATTTGAACCTTCACCATTGTCATCATTTTCCTTGCATCTTGTTTAAATTACTTTATTGTTACTAATCTAGAGAACTTCGGAACATCTGAACTTTTATTGCGGTACCCATTTACAGTCTCTTATAAATCTGTCTCTTAATTGTTATCCTAAACAGACAGACAGAGAAGTGTCCGTCTACTTCCACTACTGAAATTGTGAAACAATGAATGCTCTCCAACCTCCCTTCCTACTATTTTGTAAAACTGGCAATTTCCAGTACCTTAGTTAAGATTTAGATTTCGCTTGTACTTCAAACAGATATATATATATATATAAACGGTGTTTTGCGACTTCCCTGCCATCGTGAAACTACAAATACTAGAGCAAAAACTAAGTCGAAAACTATAATTACAAAATGTTGTAAAAAATGTAGTTCTCAAACTACAGAGCAACAAAGTTGACCAATCAGAAGCACAGTTTAGAAAATAAAATTTTATGCACACATTCTCGTAGTGGGTTACGTATTCTTGAGGGTCTAAACTGTACTTCTAATTGGTCAACTTTGTTGCTCTGTAGTTTGAAAACTACAGAGGGGATCGAGCTTTTTTCTCGATTCGGCTCGATGAGTTTATAATTCTGTTAGTGCGTTTGATTTATTTTCGACTAATGCTGGAATTGAATACTGGTAAGAAGTTTCGAAATTGGTGAGAAATTGTTTTGCCGGAAAGTCTTCAATCAGATTCATGGAAATTGCGGGTGACTGCGAATAAAGAGATCAACGAGAGAGCATAAGAGCATAAGCAAGTGACGGTAGATGTGTGTTTCTACAGCTTAAGATAAAGGTCGCTCAATAGACAAAAGGTAACGGTGCGTTGTGTTAGTGTTTGGAATAAAACTAACGGCCATTCATCAGGCCTTAGTTGTCTGAGATACAAAAATAACACCGTACGCGAAATAAAGATCTCTTTTTCAAACGCTCTAAATCATGAGTTCTATTTCTCAGGGAAAAGTAACGGCCGCTCGAGGCGAAGTGAGGAAAGCATAAAAAGAAAGTACAGTAAATTCATATTGTTTTAAAAAAACATGAAGAAAGTTTTTCATCTAAATGTCTTTTTATGTATTAAAAGCTTGCATGAAGTAGATTTGCAAATGTAATTTAATAATTCATTTCCAGCTCCCTATTTAAAACCCCTTGCTTTTCTTATCTCAGTTCTCAACCATCTTCTGCATACAACTATTTTTAAACCCCCTTACCTAAACTCATATTCTATCCCAATTTTACGATCCAGTTTTCGAATTCCCTTTTCCAACTGCCTATTCTATCAGTATTTTATAAGTGTTTTCTAATCTCCTTTTCACATCCCAATTTCCTACATCTTTTTTTGCTTTCAAAACTTTTTAACATTCCTATTTTTCAACCACGTTTAAAAATCATATTTGACTGCATCCCCATCTCAAAAGTTGCGCTTTACGAGTATGTGCATATATAAATAATGTATAAGGCAGTTCTGTCAAACACATTGACGCCATCATATTTAGAGTACATACTTTACGTACCGTGACGTCACAGGTGTGTAATTTTACAAATTACTCGGGAATTATGGTTTTTAGACACAACTAAAACAAAATAAGCAATTGACCTGAGGCTAATTAAATGTTTTATTATAAAAATTGTTCTTAACTTTGATTTAATTATAATGAAACTTTCTCAATTGTGTATTGAAAAAACAATGTGCAACGCACGTACGTACACAGATGATTATTACGAGTGTGATTGCAGCATTTGGGTACGGCTTATCCTGCAAAATTCACACTCGTAATGATCACTTGTTTCACGCACTAGTATAGTAAATTACTATTCTGAAACACTTTTCCAACTCCAATTTTTAAACCCCTTTTGTTTTGCAACCTCCTTTTCTAACCTCTTTTGCAATACCCTTAAGCAACTGCCTTAAAACACTTTTTAACATTACCTTTTTTCCAACCACATTTAAAAATTTCTTTTTTTAACCTACTTTGTCAAATCCTTTTTTAAAAACCCTTTTCCGAATTCTTCTTCCAATCTCCTTTTCTCATCAATTTTTAAATACTCTTTTTGAACTTCCTTTTTCAAACCGCTTTTCATATCGATCTTTTAGACTTCATTTTCTAACCATGTTTACCACCCCATTTTAGTATCCCTTTTCCGGCTACATTTTCGAATCCCTCGTTTTGAATATCTTTTCTAACCCTCCACCCCCGCTAGTTTCTGATTGGTCGCAAGAATTATCATAAACCAATCTAAAGTCACCGGACGCGTGATTCAACAGTATAAACTGCCTGATTGGTCGAGACTTTCACTATAGTTTTTACGATCAATCAGGAGTCACCGGACGGAACGATTAGAAATTACCTTCATTTCGTCACCTGAGAAGTGAGAGATTAAACGTTTAGCTTTAGGTTAATTCGCCTGGTACGAAACCTGACACAAGTTCATAATCAGAAGAAAAATAAAAAAATGTTCGCGGATAATTCCGACAGTGACTACGAAGATTCAGAATTCATGAATCTTGTGGACTTACGATTGTTAATATATGCTCCGGTTATAATATTGCACTCAACTCTGAGAGAATTCATCTTGAGAATAGCTACTGGTAAATCTGATGTATGATTCTTGTTATCTTCAAGAATACGTGATTATAATCCCAAAAGTTGACCAATAGAATTCTTTGGCATAAAATTAACTTGAAGATTACTCTTGATTTCGCAAGTAACGTATTGAGGTTGGATTTCATACCATTAGTTTACAAACTATTTTGTACATATTTCTCAAGCTCATCTTTGTTTGTTGGAATGAGTATGACAGAAAAGTCATTATGTTTTGCAAGAAAAATCTACATATTTTTCAATATCTTCAATTTTATAGCTACCAGTGGCATATTCACCACATCATCACCAATATAAAATTTATTTTTTCCTTCGTCAACGTTAGGAATTTAATTGATGGTGAGCAGTTTAACGAGGTCAAGAGAGCAATTCTTGTTTGGTGAGAGCTCTATTGGTGGAAAAAATTTTGCTTCCAGTTCAGATGAGTTGCCTGAAATAGTCAGCATGAGCGATTCAGCCATGATGATGTCTTTCTGTATACTGATTCCAAGCAACTACACTTATATAGAATACATTTACCCTTTACTTTAAGCTGCCCACATCTAAATTTAAGACATACAATAAATGATGACACTGAAATGTATATTTTATGTTGCTACCAACACCTAGGTACTTGAAAAGTTCTTTTGGTGGTTGAAGGTTACCAAAACTGTCAAAGTAGAATATTTCATTACCATTTTTTTTATCTGCTACCCAATGTGTGCCAGGGCCATCTCTATTATCAAGAATAATAACGTCAGACTATTTTTGTGAGGACCATTCTTAGAAAGTTTATTTCGCATAAAAACTCCAAGAAAATGTGGAATCTTTAGAGTCTTTGCATAATTGAGTACATCAAAATCGGTTAAAGCACGGTTAAGCAAGTTTTTTAAATTACGTTTTTTTAGATTTAAGACGTCGACCTTGAAGATGGGGAATGAGATAAAGCCCTAGACCTTCTCGATAGGATTTCAAAAACAGTCCTTTTTCAAGAGCTAACTCCTCCATCGCTCTATTATGACGCTCACTCTTTGCATGTTGGTTTTTTGCTACATTGGAGTCATTTGAAGCTTTTGCTACATCAGCTGTTACACTTTGTTATTTGTTATCAGCTGAGTCCAGCGAAAATTGGAATCAGTGGTATGATACCACCAAATTTTCAGGGTAGTGGTAGAATACGAGGGGTTCTCATCTTACCTCGACCTCCAGCCTTTTTAACAGCTTTTGTTGCACCCTTGGCAGCAGCAATAATGACAACTTGAGCATCATTACTAAGAATCATGGATTTTTTTAGCTCTAACTATAATCTTCCTTAAAACTACTTGTTTCTTCTCACATATCTTTTTACTTACCTCACTCCTCCTCTTCTTCTTCATTTTCAAACTCATGCCGAGTTTCTATTTAGCTTTCATAATGTTGGTTATAACTAGTGCAGCTGTTCTTTCTCCTATACCAGAATCTTTAGTAAGAACCACGCTTTTGCAGCTAGAGTTCTATCTGCAACGCTTCTTGGTTCAATATTCTCTCAATATTTCAAATAGGAATTATCGTGCTCCTTGCACATATCGTCCAGTGGATTGATTCCTTGATCACCTCTTACTAATCGCTAAGCTAGCTTAGTACTAGGTCCACAATACTGGTATCCTGGCAAATGTATATCGATAGGCAATTTGTTGATGAAACTATTAATGAAGCCTTTGCCTCGTTGTATTCTAACTGCTTCCGTCCTTTAATTTATTAATTCTTTTTTGACAATATGATCAAAATCTCTAACATGTGTATGAAAATCATGTAAATACTTATATGACATACAATAAGTTTAAATATTTATGATCAACTTGTTGGAATAAAGATAAATATGGATTTTTAGTTATCGATCAAGATAGTAATTTAAATCAAGTTAAATATTGAAGAGGATTCGATAGTTTTATTATTCTATAAATATAAGAGGTTGATTGAAAATAACGTTTGTTTAATCGGAGACATTGAGGCATAAACATGTTTCGTAAGGATCGTTTATGATTGGTGACAAGCCTATAAGTTTTGAATGTCAATATATCAATTTTGATAATAAGAGTTAAGTAAAAAGCACTTGTTTTTTCGAACTTTTGTTCAAACAAAATACTATTGAAGCATTGATCAGCAAAGATGACCTTAACAAATATAAAGACATTTTTATTGCTACTAATGCTCACGTGAAAAACTATAGTTCATCTGAACCCATGCGTGCTGATAAAAGTTTGACTTATAAGAATTTTATTGAAAACCTGTTTTCGCACAAAGAATCATTAAAACGACGATCAAGTAAAGGAGGAGATTCTTTAAATAATAAGCGAAGAAAGTACACCTTGCCCTAATTTATGATAGTACCAGAAAATCAATAGCCTAACTACATTTAATGAGATGATCCTAATGAAATAGTTAATGAACAGGCGTGGAATTCCTGGTATTGCTTTCAATATTATTTCTATAGGCCATTTGGATATCAATAAGAAAAGACTCTATAACGTTGAAGACGCTGAAGAACATTCTAATGCAGTTAATTTATGACTTTTACAACGTATTGTTCAAAGGAAGATCCGAACTCTTTAATAGGTTACCACCTCTATACTTAACGAAATTAATAATAATCATCTTTTAATACGAATTCTTGAAGAATCAATTAGCGAGAAAATTAAGAATCTTCAAATTAATACTCCAGAAGAGTATCACAAGGCTGATCTCATTCCTAAACTAGATGCTCGGTTGAATACACTAGAAAATCGACGCAAAGAAAGTGAGAGTAGTCATACAGTTACATAAACTTGCAAGAAAAAATTATCCACGTCGTCGTGTAATAATGTGTTGTATAGGTAAGACCTGTCAAGCTGATTTGGTGAAAATGATTTCATATTCTCGAAAGACTAAGGGATTCAAGTACTTGCTTACAGTGATAGATTTATTTTCAAAATTTACGACTTTAATGCAGCAATATAAAATTAAACTATATTCAACTTATAGTTATCTAAAATCACCAATTGTTGAACGATTTAATTGCACATTATGGCCGAAATGAGGTGTCAAAGTTCGAACCAGCAAATATAAGAACGTTTTTCAGAAAGCATATACACCAAATTGAAAAAAAGAAATATTTACTGTTGAACAAGTGATGCCTTCCAAATCAGTCATATAAAAAATCAAAGAATATCAGGATGAACCACCAGCTGGAGGATTTTATCAACAAGAACTTTTAAAAGTTAAATTTCCAGACATTTATCTGGTAGAGAAGGTCCTGAAGATTCGTGGAAATAAAAGTTATGTCAAATGGCTAGGTTTTGACAGTTCACATAATAGTTGGATATAAAAGTCAGATCTTTAATTAAACTAGCTTTAAATTAATATTAAAGTATACTTAAGTTAATGTCAACGTAATGTTAAAGTATAGTTAAGTTAACGTTAAAGTAATTTAAAGTATAGTTGAGTTAAATTTAAAGTAATGTTAATGTAAAATTAAGTTAACGTTAAAGTATAGTTAAAATATAGTTAAATTAATGTTAAAGTACTTTTACTTAAGTGTGTGAGTATTCAATAAATAAAAATACAAAAATTAAATATTAATATAATTGTATTTTATAATATATGGTATATGGTACTTTATATATACTTTATATATTTTATAATATATATATATATATATATATATATACATACATATAATACGTTATTCTGAACAAAGAAAGAGAAGACATGTAGCCATCTTGGTAGCGTACGCATCTCGTACAAGCAATGTACGTCGACTTACTGATTAAAATGTGTTTCATTGTGTTTATTTAATTAACCTGCTCCATAATTTCCACACCTATAATATCTATTTGAAGAGATATTTCCCATAAACTAGTGACTCCGACGTGATGTCAAAAACGTGGCGTGGCGTCAGTTTTCCTGCGAATCGCATTTGTGAAATTTTACCGATTTTCTCGCTTTTCTCATGATGAAATATTATTGGTGGCTACCATAAGTGCAGGCTCATTTCATTAATCGAGCAAAAATTTCTGGTCGATGACCTTTTTCTACAAAAATCCTGCTAGATGAACTTTTGGTTTTGGAATCCTTTGTTCGCCATGGGACACACGTGATTTTCTGCACCCGCCAAGCAGCGAAAATTCTAATTCGAAGATGTATTAGCCTACTATCTTGGATTTATTTTTGAAAAAGAGGCGGCAACAGAAAAATTTCTTTCGACTTCGGATCCGGACCTAGTGACTTTTCTTCAGGAAACATCATTTCTGGTAACTCATGTATATCCCTGTGAAGTTCCACCCCCACTATTAAAATTTCAAAATTTTCTTTGGAGTTATTAGTTCATCTTCAATAGTTCTATAGTTCCTGATACGTTTTACATATAGTTTTTACATTTAAAGGGTAAAAAAATCAAT
>JAUESI010017716.1:0-16773 GCA_032275145.1 Synergus laeviventris | reverse complement strand
TTTAAAATAAATCATATTTTATAGTTTATAAATCGCTCTTTATTTCCCAAATTAATTATTAATGAGACCGATCGGGCACCGTTCGGTTACCGATCGGGAGTCCCGGCCTGTCCCCGGCCTGGGCGTGTGTTTCATCCCCTGGCCTGGTCGGGCACCGGCCGGTGCCAGATTGAAATTTCTGCCAGGCTCTGTCTTATTTCTTCTTGTTTGATACTCCTGGATCTTTTAATTCGCTGTTCTCTACCTAATCGATGTATTTTATTTATTCATTTAGGAATAAATTAGAGATCTAGAAGTATCCAGCCATTCTCGTACATTTTTGTATGAAGTGAAGCATTGTGCAGCGAGAGCGTGGCCCAGTGATGCGAACAGATGGTAATCCGATGAAGCCAAGTCTGGGGAATAAGCGGCATGCTCCAGTATTTCCCAACTGAACGCCTCGATCGTTTCCCTGATCCGTTTCGCTGATTGTGATGGGGCATTATCGTCTTGCTGCGTTTCGTTCAGTTCATGTGGAACCCATTTTCCGACTTTCTGAATCTTTCGCATTGCTTTCAAACGAATGGAGACGACTTTTTGCGACATATGCAGTTGATCCGCGAGTTCTTTTTGACTTTGAGTATCGTCTTCAGCCAGTAAAGTTACCACTTTTGAATTTTTTAAACCACTTGAAACACTGTGTTTTGCCAAAAGCATGATATATATACACTGGTATATCGAACTTGGGTTTATGTCTACTGACAATCTTTCTCAGCTGCTAGAGGGAGAAGATGGCGCTGCAGAAGCGGTCATATGGTCCCTAAACTGATGGCTAGCACCATCTATAGAGAAATTCTGGTTTCATACACGCCTCCCACATGCCCTCAATTAACTGTAAATAATTACTTTTTCAAAACGAAATAATTAAACCGGAATGAAATAGACAACGAAGGATTTGAATAGAAAAGAGTTAAACTGAGATAGAGATGAAGGCATTGGAAAAGATAGATTTAGAAATACGCTGGGATGGAAATCAGGGGATTGAAACAGGAGGAAGTGGATCTTTATGGACAAGGAGATAGAAAGGTATAGGACAAGAATAGACGAGAAAGCGAATTCAGAGTGAGAAAATGAGATAGAAAGCGATAGACGGAGATAGGCGAGAGATAGAAAAGGATACAAAATATTTATGCCTTTCTATCTTACAGATAGAAGGAGAAAGAAAAGGATACGATTTCTATCTCTACTTCCAGCAGGGTATTTCACTAATTTTGGAGTAAAAATGAATAGACTTATTGACTATAATATATATCACTGTTATAAAGATTCGGTTAGGCAGAAAATGATATTGTTTAACACACAAGGAATTTTATCTCACGACCTTTATTAGCACTTGAGATCACTTTAAAAGTTTAATGTCTTTAATTTTAGATGGAAAAAGGGTTTAAGTATAAATCTGAATAAGTAAATTTTGCGTTAAAAGAAAACCGAGAGAGTCGTTTTTACGAGAGCACGCTTATCCGCCATGTTGTCTTCTTTATTCCTTCATTCCAGTATCGTACCTAGTGCCCTATGGTGCCCCTTCTTTTTATACAAAATCTTAATAAACGATAAAATTCTAAATAAAGTATTTTACGCCTGCGACAATCACGAACACTGTGAAGTTGGATATAGATCAAATAAGCAGTTACATAGCAGTTCGTCTTTGTGAGTAGAGATGGCGGTAATGAAAGTACATTTATAACGAATGGCTATTGGATGATCTGCCATCTTGGTTTCTCTTCTGCATTTGGTCCCAAGTCCGCCACAGGACTCATCAGTAAGACAATGTGGACGGATTATTGGTCAAACTTTTAGGCGCGGGATTCAAAATCGAATTAATTTATAATCCTGAAAATAAAATAAATTAATAATTGGAAATTGCGTGAATTAAACGAATATTTGACTGATTATAAATTAATTCGTTCAGGAGGGGTCGGATTAAAAGATTATTTTTTCAGTGAATGTATTTCCGGAAAAGCGAATGCATTCAGCTTCACCGGAATATTTACGAAAAACCTAATGTTTTTATCGATTATTTTATAGAGAAAAGTAACTGCCTCCTTTGAAGGACGTGACTCGCGTGCCAAGGCTGCGGGTCGGTATACTTTTTGACCGGGAAAATTACCCGTCCAATTTTATATTTTAGAATTCGCGGGGGCATGAGCTATTTTACGCCTCCGCGGACACGTGTACGTATTGTTTACGTGAGTTTCGCCCGCATGAATACGGGCGCCTCGGAATTACATATGCATTGTTTCATAAATTCGCCGGCGATAAACCGGTACGCCGGTTCGGAAGTGCGAGCTACTTTTAATATTATACCTACCCCAGAAGAGATCTGCTTTCCGAGTCTTCGTGAATTCCAGATAGCTGAGAAAAAATGAGAGCACGTTTTTAAAGATGGGATATGAATTCTGCATGAGGGCTAGCACAAAAATTTCGGAGCAACACGAAATCTCATTAGGAATCTGATACAGTTTTTGTATTTGGTTTATTATATAGTAATACTTTGATCCAGGAGGGATATGAAGTTTATCATGGGTTAAAAGTGGAATATAGCATTAAGTGAGAAACATAATCAGAAGAGAGACAGATATAGGAATTCAGGTACAGAATCGGGAACATTGCAGTTTCAGCATCTACATCAAATTAATATGCATCTACTTCAATTGCATCATCTAGGTCATCTACATCATCTGCACAGACGCATATGCACACACACAAGGAAAATTCACTTATCGTTCAGTGATCTGCAAATAAATTTTTCCTCGATAGCACTGCATCATAAAATAAGAAAAAACCGCAGTGTAAAACGGAAACCAACTCGCTATATTTGCAATGAGCACCGCATGAAGCGTGATAGGGCAGGAAAAGAAGGTGAAAGCGATGTGATAAAAAAAAAAGCATACATACTCTATACCGCGACTGTGAGACTAGAAGGCGAGGAAATAAATTTTTCCAAAGGAAAAACGTATTTTCCATATTCGTTTTATACGAAGACCGTTTTCTGATACCATAACGCACTTTCTTTCAAAGCTGAGAGGAAATACAATAGGATGCTCTAGAAGTGCGAGGTATCGAAAATATAAGCACCCGGTCTTTCACGTCGACTTCCTCGAGCGATATATTGTTTTCAATTTTAAATGCGACGCTGAGCTTGAATAGATTTAAGTTTTCGCCAAAAAAGTCAGCGTTAAGAGTTTGAATCTTGAATGACAGAAGGAGTGAAAAACAAATGAATTTTAATGACAAATAAAGTATGACAAATGAATAATGACAATTGGTTTGTTATTCTTCAATTGTGAAAGTTCTCTTTTCACTCTTCAATTTTCCAAATTGTCTCAGAAATAACGTACCAATCAACCGTTGGAAGCGGAACTTAGTAGGCGAGGGAGGCTACAAGCCTATCGAGTTTCCTTTCATCCATGTGATGCGCTGCAATCCTGAAGACCTAGAAATATTTTATAGGTGGTATTAAACTCGGCGTCGAAACGTTTTAGCTAATAAGAAGCCTTTTTTACCTCTCTGTTTAAAAATTTTTTCTGACAATAAAGTTTAAACTATATTATTTTACAAAAAAAGTTTTTGTTATGAATAAAATCCCCGCGCAATAAAATAATTTTCGTGATTTTGCATGTTTCTGGTAAGTATGCAATTTTTGTGATTACACAGCAAAGCAGTGGAAATGTGGACATAAAAAGGTAGTGCGTGCGAGAGATTACATAAATGTTTGGATATTTAGAAGTAAATATGTAGTCACATCATCCGTTTTCCACAGTCACACCTTCATAAACAAACCTCTTCTGCGCCACCATTATATTTCATAGTCACGCCTCATAGTCGCACCTCACAGTCACGCCTCTAAAAACAAACTTCCACAAACCCACCGTCATATTTCATAGTCACAAATCAAGGTCACGCCTCATATTCACACTTCATAGTCACACCTCACAGTCACCCCTATACTGCCTCAAATCAGACTACATCAGTGTGTTACGATCACACTTCATATTCTGTACCTCTCTATGGCGCCTCATAATCATACCTTATAATTGTATTCCACGGTCATACCTTCCCCAAAAAACCTTTAGAATAACCATTCCATACCTAACTGTCATATCGCACAGTCACCCCTCATATTGATACGCCTATAACGACCATACTTCATAGTCCGCGCCTCCTAATTACTTCTCATAATTGTGCGGGATAATTGTATCTCACAGTCACCCCTCATAATTCAACACTGCTGTCACGCCTCACAGTCACGCTACCACCATATCTCACGCTCATACCTTGGATAACATAGTTCCACCTCATAGGAATACAACATACTGCCGCATATACTACCATAAATAACGACCACACTGTATATTCTGTACCTTTTATAGACGCCTCATAATCTTCCCTCATAATTATACTCTATAACCACACCTCACAGTCACACCGCCACCATACTAACAACCATGTCTTGAAAAACAAACCTCCACTTTACCACCGTTATATCCCATAGTCCCACGTCATAGGCATACCTCATAATCATACCTCACAGTCACCCCTCATAATTCAACACTGCAGTCAAGCCTCACAGTCACGCCACCACCATATCTCACACTCATACCTTGGATAACATAGTCCCACCTCATAGGCATTCAACATACTGCCGCATATACTATCATTAATAACGACCACACTGCATATTCAGTACCTTTTACAGACGCCTCATAATCTTCCCTCATGATTATACTCCATAACCACAGCTCACAGTCACACCGCTACTATACTAACAACCACGCCTTGAAAAACAAACCTCCACTTTACCACTGTTACATCCCATAGTCCGACGTCATAGGCATATCTCATAGTCACACCTCACACCACTTAGTCAATACAGATTACACAACTTGCAGCCATAATTTTTAGTCACACCAGTGCCATAACACATAGTCATACCTCTTAGTCACACCAGCGCTATACCTCACAGTCACACCTCTAAAGCATCATCATCACACATCATATTTACACATATATAGTACCAGCGTCATGTATCACAGACACACATCCGTGGTCATACCTCACAATAATATCTCACACCATAGTGTCACTTCTCACACCATATCGTCACACCTCACATTCCCGCCATCTTTTATAATGGTCACACTTCATCGTCACCACACCATAATTACAATCACGCTTCATAATTTGTAATCACACCTCAAAGTCATACCCCACATCAACATGTCACAGTTCTATCTTACATTTACAATTCGCACATATCACACCTTTGTGAGGTTTGGTGGTGGTGTGACATGGTGCGATTGTAAAGGAGTGACTCTAAGGTGTGTGTGTGTGTGTTTGTGTGGCAGAGAAAAGGTGTAACCACAGTCATTTATGATGTGTGATTATGAGGTGTGACTGTCAAGCGCGACTATGATGTGTGATTATGATGTATGACTATGAGTTGGGACTATGATGTCTGATTATGAAGTGTTATCATGATGTATGTTTAAGATCTGTGACGGGGTTGTTGTGGAGATTTGTTCGCGAAGGTGTGTCTGTCGATATATTATGGGTGCTATGACTGTTAAGTGTGACTGTGAGGTGTCATTATGAGGTGTGAATATAATGTGTCATTACGAAGGAGAATCATGAGGTGTGGCTATGCGGTGTGGCGGTAGTGAGGTCAAACTTTTCCTAATATGCCTTGTAGTGGCGACTCATAGTCACGCCTCATAGTAGCACCTCACATCCACTGCCCCACATCCACAGCTCGCAGTCATACCTCAAGATTCCTCCGAATAGTCATACATACTATATAATGTTATTTATAAATACCACGCTTCATAGTCACACCCCACATGCGTAATTAAGAGTGAAGTCCTCATGAATAAAACCTCAATTGGATCACAGTCACACCTCACAGTCACACCTCATAGTCCTACCTCATAGTCGCACTTCACAGTCAACCATCACACTTTTCATGGAAATTACGTTAATTACGAAATTACTATTTTATTGTACAAAACAACATTGGGTTCCAAACATTCTCGATCAATAAAATAATATTCGGGCAACAGTAAGTTTATGACAATTTTGCAGTGATTAAATATAGGAATGCATACATAAAAGGGAAGTGCGTGCGATGTAGTACATACATAACATACGTATGGAGATATAGATAGTAAAGGTATCAATTTACATCATAAATCATTTAGTGCGCACGTGACACAATATAGAAAATGACAATTGGTATTTCAGCAGCGCATGTTAGAGCGAATGTCCTAACAGCAATATATACTTGATGACTATTAGTTCGCGGTATCATTAGCATTCAAATGATCCTAGTATCATTCCTCTACTGTCGTTGTAAAAGAAAAAGTAATATACTGAAAGCTTTTTTTATCAGAAGAATAGTTTTTAACCATTTTTAGAAATAATACCTTTTATTTTGAGGACAATATCCTGGGGAGACTTATCTTTCCAAATATACTGGTGCGATTTTCCTCTTTGTGTTCTCTCGTCTGCTGCCATTCGTCGAAAGCGACGGAGCGTGAAATGGAAAAATGATGAAAGGGAAAGGAAATATGGGGAGATGAGCATCGAAAGACCAGAGTGATAATGCCAGGGGGCAAAAGTAAAAACAGAATATGTAAGAAGGAATTAAGAGGTGTGGGGGACGAAAAATGACATTGAAAGTGTCTTTTGAAAGATGCAGAAAGAAAAAGCAATTAGGAAGATTAAGGATCAGAAGTTAAGTTTGCAGGAGATATCATATTAATTATTTTCTCACGTTATTAATTCATAAAAATGAAGATTTTTTCTTTCGCTCTTGGGGAATCTCATTCATGAAAAATATTCTTAAATGATTCAATTTTTCGCATTGTCTCTAACTTGGCATATAAGTATAATATATTTATCGTGACTCTTCTGCGTCCCTGCATGTCGAGTTGCGTCGTAAAGTGGAATTCCTGATTCTGAGCTAGCTCACTATTATAATAAAAGACTGTGTCTTGACGTTGACAGATTTCCATGAGGATACGAGGCCAGCGTTCCAGAAACATAGTTTATACTCACTTCAATGAAAATTCGAGCACAACGTCGATATTTTCTTCCAGTCTTCGATCCTTCCGGCATAGACAAAAAGCCGGATCCTGAGATATTTTCTAATTTAAAAATATCTGGAAGTCCAAAAAGAAGAAAAGTCCTTTGCAGTTTCTCTTTCACGAAGTCGGTCTCCAAACTAGATGAAGTATTATTTTTATAGCATTATAAAATATTAATAATAATAATATCGATTTAAATTGAAAATATACTCGCAAATGGGGTGTAAAAGGCACCATCAATTTCAGGAAGATAGTTTGTAATTACTGTATGATGAATCATATAAAATTTAGGCAATAAAATTTAGAATTACATTGTGAAACGAGATTAACAGCAAGCTGACGAGAACGTAATGAGAACACAAATTAGAAACATTCATAGCCCCGACACACCCCTTCTGTATACTCATCTCGATTACTCAGATTTAAAGGCAGAACGGCGACCGAGTTTGAGCAGTCGAAGCGCGATACTAATTAGAAAACTTGCGAAAGTTTCCAAAGGAAGTTGCGCTAGGAGGAGTTATAGACAAGTAGATATATTTAATAAAAGGCAAATATTTACGTGTGATAAATCTAGTAGAAATGTTCATTTCAAAATCTTGTTCCACCGTCATACCCCACAGCCATACATCACATTCATACATCAGTCACACATTCATACAAAAATATTCATAACACTACCGCCAATCCGCACAGTCACACCTCATGATTTTGCTTCATAATCACATTTTATATAACCACACCTCATAGTCACACCTCATAGTCACGCCTCATAGTCACACCTCATAGTCGCGCCTTATAGCCACTCCTTCAGCACCATAAAAAATGATCACACTTCATAGACCGGACCAGGCGATCACTCCTAATCATGCCTCATAATTGTACCTTGCAGTCACACCCCACAGCCACACCTTCGCCGAGAAACCTCCACAACAGCCCCGTCACAAATCGTAAGCAGACATCATGATTACACTTCATAATCAGACATTGTAGTCCCACCTGATAGTCACACCTCATAATCACATCACATTCATCACTATGACCACACCTCCATGACTATACCTTACAGTCCTGAATCGACTGTTATATTTCTGAGTCTCACTGGCACCAATATATCACCACAATACTTTACAGACTACCTCCAATAATGACATACATACCTCCTCACAGTCATACCTTAATCAACACAGCGTCACCATTTCTCCCCCTCTCTTTGCATATATCTCGCCCCCTCCCGTCAATCTCTCTCTCGCCCTATCGCCTCTCACCCCCTCACCCCCCCTCTCAGAAACCTCATAGTCACTCCTTTACTACCATAAATAACCATTGTACCATGCCACACCACCACAAAACCTCACAGTCATGTATTCGCCATCACTCCTCACAGTCACACCTCAATTTTACACCGTTATAGCACTACAGTCATGTGTCATCATCATACCAACGCAATCGTACCTAATAATTATACGTCATAGTTACACCTCACACCATACAGTCACACCTCATACCGTACCACCACACCTCATAATCACACATCAATTATATTAAATAGCGGTCGCACTTTATAGTCGGCACAACATAACCACAGGCACACCTCGTAGTCATGCCTCACATTTACACGCGAGCACAATAACGATAGTTCTATAGAGGTATGACTGCAATATAAAAACATAAGGTATGACCTAGCGGTTATGACCGTAGTATGTGACAACGGTATGGAGAGGTAAATGTAAGGTAGAGCTGTAAGATGTTTATATGGGGTATGACTTTGAGATGTGATTACAAAGTTTGACTGCGGAGGTGTGATTATGATGCGTGATAGTGTCGTGAATGTGTAAATGTGAGGTAGGAATATAAAGTGCGATTGAAACTGTGGTGTGGTGACTATGAAGTGTGACCATTATACTATAAAAGATGGTGGAAATGTGAGGTGTGACGGAAT
This sequence comes from Synergus laeviventris, assembly GCA_032275145.1. Lineage (NCBI taxonomy): Eukaryota > Metazoa > Arthropoda > Insecta > Hymenoptera > Cynipidae > Synergus > Synergus laeviventris. The sequence goes on along the minus strand of JAUESI010017716.1, from coordinate 7,713 downwards.
GGTGTGAGATATGATTATAAGGTATGACAACGGAGGTGTGCCTGTGATACATGACGGTGGTGCTATATATTTGTAAATATGAGGTATGATGGTGACGATTTAGAGGTGTGACTGTGACGTATGACGCCGGCGTGACTACAAGGTATGATTGCAAGACGTGAAATAACTTATGGTGTGAGTTGTAACTATGAGGCATGACTATGAGGTATGATTATCAGATTTGACCACGGAAACGTATCTGTGGGGCGTGGCAGTGATGTTATAGAGCTGTAAATATGAGGTGCGACTGTGAGGTATGCTGGGGGTGATGTGAAGGTATATTGGTGCATGTGTCATTGAGACGTGCGACTGTGAGGTACAATTATGAGGCTCGATTATGAGTGTTCCTGAGGTCCGGACTATGAAGTGTGATCGTTATTTATAGTAGGAAAGGCGCGACTACATATTACTATGAGGTGAGGCTCTCCAATGCACTAAAAATAACACAAAAACATACACAACCCAATTTGACCCTATTCTTCAGAAAACCCTTTTCTTTCTTATTTTATTCCGAGAAAACACGAGAGGACATTCCACAAAAGGAAATAGCGCTAGAATCCTGGGATCTGGACTATTTCAAATTTCCATTGAAGAGGCTGGCCGGCAAGAAGAATTCTGCGCTTGGATAGGAAACCTGGCTTCCTGGCTGAGGACGGCGAATCCCCTGGGGACAGCTGGGATCAAGGACGCGGATGCCTGAGCGCTTTTGCGATGTTGGAATTCCTTCTTGAAGCTCCTGACTCTCCGGGAAGGTCGTATTCCTGGATCGAGCTGCCTCTGTATATTCTACGTCCTTTTTCTGGATGCCTTTGTGGCTTTGGAGACGTAGAAAGATCTCAATGACATGACATGCCGCCTTCTGTGTGTCCCCTGGGATATGGAAATTTGCGATATATTACACGAGAACGATACCCAACACCTTAAAGTTCTTCCCTTACCGGGTCGTCATCGGCATACGTGTATGTATCCCCCGCCTTCGATTCGAGCCAATGTCAGTGACCCTAAATTTACATTTTCGAGGGAAAAGGTGAAAAGCCAAAGGAAGGTTGAGAATTTTATGTAGAGTTGCGAGTTCAATTCAATATTCCTCTTGACACTATGCCCGGAAATTGGTAGATTAAATTCGACGAAGATATTGATGTTTTTAAAATAATATAATTATTATTTTCTTACTCGGTGTTCCAGAAAGAATTCTGAAGACTATTTTAGAATAGAGACAGTAGCGATAATATCCGCTCGGTACGTGCAGGAAGTAAATTTGGTCTTATCCCCTTAGGCGAATCGGAAGTACTGCCGCCATGGCAAATCTGATATATTCGATGCAAAATGTAAAGATCAGATTTTACAAAGAAATATAAGTTATATTTCTATTTTTAGAAAAGAAAATCCTTGAGATAAAAATAGGTTAACTTTTCACGGTATTGCAAAATGAATTCATTTTTAAGTAATAAGTAAAAAAGAAATTTATATATTAGGGGCGCAACTGATAGTGTTCATCCTTTGAGGCTATCCACCAATCAAGCCATTCTTTGATGTCTTCATATGAGTGGAACTGCTAATCAGCGAGACCATGTGCCATCGACCGGAACAAGTAATAATCGGACGAAGCAATATCTGGGGAATACGGTGGGTGCTGTAGGACTTCCCATCAGAGCGTTTCAAGGTAGGTTTTAATGGGTTTGGCAACACATGAGACCGAGCGTTGTCATGCTGCAGAATCAACGTTCCTTGGCTTCAAATCATAAGGAACCCAAGTTCCTTGTTTTTAAATCATTCCCAACGTGTGAAATCGCTTGGAAAAGGTTTGGCGGGTAACTCCTAATGCTGAAGCAAGCTCTTCTTATACTTGGCACGGATCCTCATCGAGCAATGTCTCCAATTCAGCGTCTTCCAAGGTTTTTGGCCTTCCTTCACGCGGACTGTCGTCAACACCGAATTCACCGTAATTGAAGCGACACCCAATCACGGCACGTTTTTTTCCCTTAAAGCAGAATCTCCGTAAGCTTTTTGGAGCTCTCGATGCGCTTCAGCCGCTGGTTTCGTCGAATGATAGAAGAAATCAAACACTTCTCGCAAATGACGATTATTTGGTACCAATTCAGACATGATAATACCAAATTAGGCATATAATGAAAGTATGCTTTGAAAAACATAAGGCCAACGGAATCTAAATTTCCTCGTACCTTTTTGTTTTAAAATAAGATCGTGCGATAAGGATTGTAAACCTAAATAAAAGCTTGGATCTAGATTAGAAATGTTGTGCTATGTGTCATGACTGTGCGATCGATCTGCGTGGAAGACAAAGAGGAGAGGCTTGAGGATTAAAATGATATGTGGTGAGACAGATAGATAATAGATCAAAAACAGGATTTAGGGAGGGGGCAAATGAGGGAATTAGGGTAATGAGTGGTGATATATGTAGGATAATAGATAAAATAGAAGATTAGGGGAGGGGGCAAGGGAGGGAACTAGGTTAATGAGTGGAGAGATAGGAGAATGGGGAGTGGCTTCGGGGGATAGTTAAAATACTAGGGGGAATTTAGGAGGGGATTAGCGGCGCTATTAGTCATGAGATAAAAAACGGTGGGGATATATTTGTCAGAGGAGGGGACTAGGGGTGATGAGCCATACTACAGAAAGGGGAGGGGCTAAGTTAGCAGGTTATAAGAGATTTGGTGAAGAGATTTCAGGAGAGGATTAGGGGAAGTGAGTGGTGAGGCACAGAGAGGAGGGAGGTAGATAAAGGAGGGAATACAGGAAGGGCTTGAGGAGGGGATTAAGGGAGGGGATTTAATGTTATTTGGGGTAAGACACGTAGGGGAGAGTTGGGGGGAGGCTAGAAGTGGAGATTAGGGGGGATTCATGTAGGCGTTAGGGAGGGGATAGATTAAAGACTGAAGAAGATGATTTGGGGAGGGGGCTATGAGTGACAAATGGTGAGATGAATAGAAGAATGAGGGGCAATTTGGGTTAATACAAATAGGGGAGGGGCTATAGGAGGTTAGAGAGGGGGTTAGCTAAGATGAGAGAGGATTTAGGCGGGGAGGGGCTAGAATTGGGGATTAGGGGGATTTATGTAGAAATTAGTGAGGGGATTAAAATTAGTGGCTAGCGGTGAGGTAAGTAGAAGTGTCAGAGGAGGGGATTAGGTGTGGTGTGTGATGAAAAAAGACAGTGAAGGTGGTAGATAAGGACCTTAGAGGGAGATAGGTATAGGAGGAACTATAGAGAGGGGATCAGGAGAGGGGGCTATGAGTGATAAATGGTGAGATAAATAAATTATTAGGGGTGGTTTGGGTTAATACAAATATGGGAGGGGTTATACTATGTTATGGAGGGGGGAGGGGCTCGTTGTAGATATAAGGGGAGGGGATTGAAATTAGTGAGATGGATAGGTGAAGGGATGCAAGTAGGGATTTGGGGAGGGGTTTTAGGTGGTAAAAAGAGGGGGTTAGGTGTGATAAGTGAGATAGATGGGTGAAGGGATAAAAGAGTAGATTTGGGGAGGGAATTAGGAGCGATTAGTGGTGAGACAATTAGGGAAAGGAAATAGATAGAGGGGATAGATTAAAGACTGGAGAAGATGATGTGGGGAGGGGGCTATGAGTGACAAATGGTGAGATGAATAGAAGAATGAGGGGCAATTTGGGTTAATACAAATAGGGGAGGGGCTATAGGAGGTTAGAGAGGGGGTTAGCTAAGATGAGAGAGGATTTAGGCGGGGAGGGGCTAGAATTGGGGATTAGGGGGATTTATGTAGGCATTAGGGAGGGGATTAAAATTAGTGAGATATATGGGTGAAGGGATAAAAGAGGGGATTAGAGCTGCGGCTAGCGGTGAGGTAAGTAGAAGTGTCAGAGGAGGGGATTAGGTGTGGAGTGTGATGAAAAAAGACAGTGGAGGTGGTAGATCTCCCTCTAAGGGAGATAGGTATAGGAGGAACTATAGAGAGGGGATCAGGGAGGGGGCTATGAGTGATAAATGGTGAGATAAATAAATTATTAAGGGTGATTTGGGTTAACACAAATATGGGAGGGGTTATAGGATGTTATTCAGGGGGAGGGGGGGAGGGGATCGATGTAGATTTAAGGGGAGGGGATTGAAATTAGTGAGATGGATAGGTGAAGGGATAAAAGAAAGAAATAGCAGAATGATAAAGAGAAGTAAGATTCGTTCCTCAGATTATCAGAATCGTAATAATGTTTTAAGTTTCATGAACATTGGTGCTTTGCGTGTTTGCAATTCTGCAATGTCAAGAGTCAGCTTTAAATGGAATTTGGTGAATTTTCACGTCACGAAAGGACGAATCCCAAGGCTGACACTTTAGCGTTTATGGCTGCCGTTTAGTCATAATTAAAATTCTCAAAATTCCAACCAGTCAGCTTCATCTGTCGACGACCATTATGGTTTCGTCTTTAATGGCTTGGCTATGACGATAACCGGGTCGTTTTGCGTGCACGTTTGCCTCGTGCTAGAGTTACGTTTAGGGGCCCTGTAGATAGCAGATGACGCTCAAGGGATATACTAAGATGTTAATTTAGCTATTACTTACACCCGACCAACGCCTCCAGGATGTTCAAGACATTGGATCACCCTGGCACTTGCGGCGTGCTTTTCTAGCAAAATACGACCCAAGTATCGCTACCATCTTGCCAGCTCCATCGATCGAACATTCATCGGTCTCACCGCAAGATTCGCCACACTCTTAATCAAGATCCTCACACTTCAGGCGTTTAATCTTTATTACTGCCCTCTAATTCAGATCTAATCAGTCACATACTTTGCTCAATGTTGAACTCCCATATACCTTTTTAATTTGCTCCACTGGGAAAAGAATACATTGAGTGATGGGAAAGTATGAAATTCAGAGTACTAAATATCCAAAGTGGATTTTTTAATGAACTTGCGAACCAATTAGAGGCGAGCGGTATGAAACGTGTTCCTGGCTTCCTGTGTGGCGTCGTCTTGGGAGGGGTCCCATTCATTTCCGACTCTCATCTGCTCTGGAATCGGCCATCCCTTTTCCCGCAACCTTCGCGTTCAATCTGCCGGAAACTTTCGTCGACATTGGTACACGGCAATGTCGAACGACGTTACCGGATGCAGATGAGCCTCATTTCCAATCCACCACCCAAGTATCAGCATCCAGTGATGCTTATCCATTTCCAACTCCCCCCCAAGTAACAAAAATTGCAGTTTGATCACCTTCCTCCTTTTTCCAATCACGGCTTACCACTCGCCCCCCGCTTTCATATCTTTTGCATTTTTTCTCTGGCAGGGAATAAAAGTGAGCAAGTTGTTAATAGGAAAGCAAATTAGGTCAGTGGGTTGTTTTCTAGTTTCTTGGAAGAAGCCGCAAATGTCTTTAGTCTTCGTACTGCCAACCCTCTAGGCCTAAATACCCTCTTCTATATGCAAATTCCTCGAGCTCGTCGAAAGCCAGAAGGTGGAGGGTGAGTTTACTATATATCTACAGCCTTATCAGTTCGCCGGGTTGTGGGTCGCGGAGAGCATTAGCCAAATTGTTTGTCTTCAATTTCTCCTTTTCTATTTCACCTGCTTTTAAAAGTTTTTCAAATATAAGGGATTCTACTGAAAGCAGCCACCATTTATGATAATGAGATTTAAAAAACAGTGTCTATTGCAAAATTTTAGGAAAAAACCGATGTTGAAATTCTGATTTGTCTTGGTTCACTGTAACGATTTCTCATTTCCAATTCCTAATTTACGACTTCACATTTCAAATTCAAATCCGAAATTTGAGTTTATAATACCGTTTAAGCCAACGCAATTACATAGACAAAACAATCAATCTTAATAGAATTGAGGTCGCTGTTATCCATTTTGAGGGAGCGTTACAACGTCTAATATCGGTTTACTAACTTAGTCGTGTTCTCCCTCCATTATAATCCGTTCGTAATTTACCATTAAATCCTCTCAGAGTTGGAGTTCTAAAGTAAGAGAACTGTGTTACTGGCATCATAGCAAAAAAAGTTAATCAGGTTTCGAGGAAACTGTAAAGTTATCTCATTGAGAGGATTAAAATAATATACTAGTTATTTTCATCGATGCTTTATTTCTTATCCCTGTGTTATAAAATTAAAAATACCCTTGAACTTTTGCGTGTGACTTGGTCTCATGTAGGAATAGTCCCACTCTAAATTATTAAAAAAGTCTTTTCCTTCTATTTTCACGCTCTCCAGATATTGATCAATTTTGACCTGACACTCCGTAACTTTTCCGGAAGTACAGCGTCCACTTGGAAAGGACATCCAGCCGATTGCGGTGAAAAATCGAGGAGCAATTAGACACCGATACGAGAGCACTCCATTAATCAAACGAGTATAAAAGGCACTGCGGGACACGATATAGAAAAGTGTGCTTTCTCTGCCAGTTTCCCGATCCCGGGAACATTTGTTAAGCGTCTCCCGGCAGACGCTTTAAAAACCGTACCATTTGTAACCGGCTGGATAAAAAAGCCGTTGGAAAAAAGGCGAATCCAGCAAGAAGGGCATTCGAGACGTAGCGCGATTAATGCAAAGGTTTAAAGGCGAGGGAGAGGAGAAACCAAGTTCCTGTCGTCCCAAGTATTATACTTCTAGGTTTTCTTTCCCGACATTTTTCTCGGCTCCTGTTGATTCTTCCTGAATAAATGAGTCTCAGCTACTCGACACTTTCTACTCTAAGAAAATTTTATGATGACGAGGGAAAAGTTACTTTCAACTTGTTTTAGTGGGTATTTTTTGAATTAAATTGGAGGATGTCAGTGGCTTCATGATCATTAACTTCTTGGGGCGGATTTACATTAACTCTAACGTTTCCAGAAGTAATGTCTTTGACCCATTTCTCCACATAAAAGTACTTCAAATTGGTGACCATGAATATTTACACTAAATCCAAATTTCCCTACAAAGATAACCATGACACTCCACTCCCACTTCAAAGTGCCCAAATTTGTCTTAAAGTGGTAACCATGATCATTTTCTAACTATTAAACGGTGTCCTAAAGTGATAATCATATCCATTTCCTCCCATTGAAAATGGTCACTAAGAGTCTCATAATGGTAACCATTATCGATTCCCTCCACCCGAAAAGCCTCCAAGTAATCACCACGATGATATACCATACTTCCATTTTACCTCCCCTGAGCATTACCATGGCCATTTACCCCTAAAAAGTTTCCTTAGATTGGTAACGATGACCATTTCCCTCCACTCTCAATTGTCACAAAAAGCAAAATTTGGTGACCTTGACTATTTAACCCTACTCTAAGTTTCCCTACAGTGATGACCATGACCATTTTATCTCCTATTCAAAGTGCCTCAAAGTGATAACCATAATTATTTACCCACACTCCAAGTTTCCCTAGAGTGATAACCATGACAATTTCACCCCTTCACCAAAGTATCGAAAATTGCCCTAAAGTGATTACCACAACTATTTTCGCCACACTGAATTGCCTCAAAGTGGTGACCACCATCATTTACTTCCCTAGACGAAATTTCCCTAGATTGGTAACGATGATCACTTTCCCCACTCTCTATTGTTAGAAAATGCAAAAAATTCATGACATCAACTATTTTCGTCTATTCCAAATTTCCCTATAGTGATAACCATGACCATTTCATCCCCTATCCAAAGCACCTGAAATTTCCCTACAGTGATAACCATGA